>MOOZ01001128.1:1150596-1169412 GCA_002930495.1 Cecropterus lyciades
CTCAGGGTTTGCAATGCGTCTGTGGCTAACCTTAGGTAGGTCCTTGATCTTACCTAGGGTTAATTACAGATGTCCACGGGTGGCAGTAGCCACTTACCATCACGTGTGCTGCATGCTCGTTTAATAAAAACATTCCATATTTATATTAATATTTCTATATTAGATTTAAGATAAAAGCCTGCACCTTATTTCCTGTCCATTTAGTTATAATATTTTTAAAGGACCACAGCCACTTAAGTATTTACTATAAATAATTAATCATCTGCTAATGGAAGAAAAATTAAAAAGGGCAACATCAAAGTATTTTAACAACTCGTAGAATACATTAATATTGATCTTGGAATAAAAAAGCCAAATTTTTAAATATCTCACCTGAGTTTCAAAGCATTACCACGCACTACACAAAAACCACGAAAACTAATGCAGGATGAATACTAGTACTAGTATAACTAGTGTAAGGTATACTGTTACGGTAACAATGTACTTCTTCGACAATTGGAGATGTTATGATGTCCGCTCGCCACCTCCTGCGTTTATATACCGGGAATCCGCGTTCACGTAGCGTCAGACGGTAAAGTTGATATGAATTAATTAATAAAATAACTTCAGTTACTTATTCACACACGTCGTTTTAAATATTATATACGATTTGTTATGATAAACGAAAGGATATTGGGCAAACATTAAGATTTTCATATGTGGACTTTCACGCCGCTTAAAACTGACACGTTCTCGGGATGATTGACGTTTGAAATATATTTCAGAATAACTTACAGCAAAATATCAACAAGCTGTGCTCCGCGGTTTTACTCGCGTTTGTTAAAGTTCAATTAACTTTAAATTGTTATAACTTTTACTAAACTAGATGGATTTAAATTACCTAAAGACTAACTGTGCTAAATGTTACCTCCAAATACTACTATTTGTTAAATCCATTAAAATATACACTATTTGTTCAATCCATTAAAATAAAATAAGTTTTTTTTTGGCTTGATGTATTTTCAATACACAGACAGATAAAAAAAAGAAATATCCGTTATTACTTAATCTAACTCCCCCACGCTATATTTTATTTTTTGAATGCATATAATATACCCAAAATAAGATATTCACATTTGTTTTCGAAATAACTTTTTTAGAATCGTTGAATCGATGATGAAACGGAAATGCGTTACCAAAGTAGTTATCGACGCTATAACTAGATGGTACTGTACCTCTTTCTGAATCGCGCCAATGATTTTACTTCCTAGCTTGAATAAGAGAGTAAGGTATATACGAAATAATTATTACAATTTTTCACTTCTGCCCAGTGTGACACATTTGTTTTTTTTTTCTTTTACAAAAGAATATAAGTTCGAAATTTCCTATTCGTCATTAATGGAGGTCATCTTCGAAATTATATCATACTCATCATCCTTGTATCATAAATAGCTTAAGACAAAACAGTGAAAAATATTTTTTCTCTTTTTTTTTTATCGACCGAGTTTCTTATTTCATATCATATCAATAATTTTGTTGTTATTATTGAAAAATACATGATTATGGTCAATCATTGAGCGAATACTTGATTTTTATTAAGTTAATTTAATGAAGGATTAAAGGATATATGGCAAAACAACAAAAACACATCTATAAAAATATTTTATAAAAAAAAACTACTTTTTTGCTCAGTACTTTTTCTGTAAAGTACATTATAAAATAATTTGCAAATTGGATATTTTTACAACAATTTCACCCCAATGTTTTTGCAATCAGCATATATATTTTTATTTAATTACCTTTGTACGTAACATTCATTTAATTCTGTTAGCAACCAATAAATAAACAAAACAATAAATATAATATAAAATTTCCATAGCTATTTCTGAATACATTTCTACCTACATTAACTTGTTGGTAGATTTCATTGCCGCATATATTTGTTTAACTTTTTAAATACACAATATAAAAAAAAATACATAAAACTTTATATAAAGTAAAGCTCAGCAGTGGTATAATAATATATATAAAGAACTTTAATTTTTTTAACTAAGAGAAGCAGTTGACACTCAAACGAGTTAACAACCGCTTGTAAACGCCGTAGAACCCTAGTGTAGTAGTAGAATTCCAGAGGCATCACCGCTTCGCCTATTTCTACGTAATATAACATTTTTTTAACAAAAAGTAGAAACCAACTTCTATGACTCTATGCCATAAATAATACCTAAAACCTTCTCCTAAGTCTGACAAATATCATACTGAAAACCGCATTAAAACCGGACCAAACGAGAGATAATCGCTCACAAATATACATACATACAGGTAAAACTGAGAACCTCATTTTTTTAAGTCGGTTATAAATCAGTATTAATTACATCTGTGTTCCGGTTGGATGGATGTGGTAAAAGAGACACTTATCTGAAGCGTTCCAACTCAGTCTTCAGGTCAGACATCAAGTAAGGCTCCAATCTTATCTGTCCAGTTATCAACAGGTAGAATGCATGTTCGTTTGCTGTATCTTAATGCGAAAAAAGTCTTCGAAATCTACCTGAGAGTGGTCAGTAATCAATTACTTAGGGCACAAATACGTCCGATAAATAAATTAGAACACCTCATATATCGCAAGAAGACAGATAGCCTTGCCATATCTTTGTATATGGAACCTGATGAACCGATTTGTAAAAGATAAACTGATTCTTTAATCTAATATATTCTCTTTAGCCTACTAAAACTAAGACTAAAGAGGACAGATTCGTACATATCTAAATCTAACTTAAAACCAAAAAACCGCGCAGGGAAGGTTGTATTCAATAAGTTATTTATAAGATTCGGTCAAAAAACATTTCAAATCGTTATGTTTCGTCTCCACAAATTTGTTATTTATTATTTATACGGATAATCAAATGACATGTAGAATATTAATGTACTGTATAATGGTAAGCCTTTGATATGGATCCTTTACTTTATAAAATATTCAAAATCAAATTTTATACATTATGCCCTTACCATTTCGTCATTGGAAGGTTTGATAGTTTATTCTCTAAAATTTATCTTAATATGATAACTTACTTATCCTAGATTTTCGCTGTGTATATTTTGTACCTGTATTATAAAAAGCTCTGTAGCGCTGAAGTTAGCTATGTGCTGAGTAAAACATATTTCTTAAGTATGTACTACGGATTAATGAGTCTTTGCTAAGTTTAAAACAACAGTGGTCAAAATGTTTTCTTTATTGTAGATAGACAGATTGCAACATTACTATTGTCCAGCGATTCGCAACGAAAATAAAACATATAGTATATATATATGAGGTAATGGTGAGCCGCATTCCAAAGTAGACCCTGAAATTTGCCGGTAGAAAGATTGTGAGAAAGATTCTGTAAGAAAAAGTGATTTTGATAAAAACAGTCTACTAACGCGGTCGCGGTCCACGAGCCGCGAGAAATTCTATTAAGACCTACGGGCTGCAAGAAGAGGGTCGTGGGCTGAAAGCAAACGGCTGGTTGCGGGTAACGCAAGTAAGCCGCGTTTATGTCTGACATTTAACGTAGCAGACGCGTTGCGTAGCAGACACCGATATAATTTTAAGCTTCACTTATATCAACAAACATTTTCGTATTAATTTCATTAATTAAAAGTAGTAGAACTGGTTTTGGTTCGACTCCGGAAGCACCGCCACACCTATTTCTGCCTAATAACAGCAGTGTTATAGGAGGTTGTGTTATGGTCTCTGAAGGGAGACATAGTTATCTGAGGTATTCTAGTCCTCAGACGTAGAAACGCATCTGCAGCTAACCTCAGGTAAGATTCTGATCTTATTTGAGACTGATTACAGATATCCATGGGCGGCAATGGCCACTTACCATAAGGTGGACTGCCTGCTTGTTTGCTGCTTCGATATTATAAAAAATGCGGACTTTGATATTAGATCTTAAAATCATAATGTGATAAAAACCAATTTTTCTGTTGTCTGTACAACCAACTGTTGAATTGCAAGGGAGCGTTTGCGGCAAAATGTCTCTGTTGTTGTTGTTCTATATTGCAAAGGGGTATTTTAAACGGTCGTCTATATTGTTGTAGTTGTTGTTGAGAATCATAAATTATTAATGAAAGCCCTCGCTTCTTTGTTTATATTGTGACAAAGGGTAATGATAACTATTTCCATTATTGTTCTTATTATTATACGAGTACTTTTGTTCTACTGACCCGAAAGGTGTTGAAAATGTTAAATGTATATTATTTAGTACAAAGTATATATTTTTTAAAATATGCTTCGACACTTATCGCCCTATAAACTTATTTGTCATTAGTATAGGCTTGCTATGTCAAAAATCTGTCAGCCAGGACAAATAAAGCGAAAACCCCGGATTTCGGAGGTTACTACCCGGACTTTTGAAGCAGTAGTTTTTCTAGGTTACTCAGTAGAATAAAATATGGTTATATGATCAAAAATCCACTTTTATTTATTTTATTAAAATTTTAAACTAAATGATTTAAAGTTTTAATGAACTATCGGATCGGACAAAAAAATAATAATCCTAATATATCTATACTAATATTATAAAGCTGAAGAGTTTGTTTGTTTGTTTGTTTGAACGCGCTAATCTCAGAAACTACTGGTCCGATTTGAAAAATTCTTTCGGTGTTACATAGCTCATTTATCGAGGAAGGCTATAGGCTATATATCATCACGCTAAGACCAACAGGAGCGGAGCACCAACAATGAATGTTTCAAAATCGGGTTTTTTTTTTCTAATGAGATATAAAATTTCGGTTAATGTATGTCACGTTAAATTTCTTTTAAACACGCATAACACTGCTGTTATTAGGCAGAAATAGGTGTGGCGGTGGTGCTTCCGGAGTCGAACCACAAAGAGTTCTACCACCTTGTAATGTTTCTTTTTTGTAGTCTCTCATGTTGCTCGGCAGCTCTATAGTCTGAACGGATTGGCGGATTAGAACATGTGTCGTTGGTTTCGTCTGGATTATCGGAGTGACATACCCTTTATAATTTTATATATTGTATTATGTTGTTTTACCATAATAAATATACCGTAAATATTAAATGACAATTATAAATATAAGACTTACAAAAGAATATATGTATAACTTGTTTTAACGCCAACGATGTATAGAAAAAATATTTTAAAACATGCGATTGTTTTCAAGCCGCACATAAGGTTTCAACAACGTTCTACCTCTATTATCCAAATAACAAGTGAGACCAATAGCTTAATATGCTGTCCGAAACATGGGAGTGCACGTGTTTGTTGATACTAGCGGTCACCCATCCAGCTCCAAACCGCGATCGACGTTGTTTTACTTTGTATATCAGTTACATATGTTTGTTAAGGAAGTTTAACACTCGACAACTTTTTAAAAACTTCGCACGATAACATAAGTCATTATCCTACAATTGTGTTGAGTTCTTTGGTCTTGTTTGTCAATTGTTGTCGTATCTCAGCGATCTGGGTATGTTGAGAGGAAATACTTTTCATAGCGCGCGCCACTAATGTCCTACCATATTTGCTCTTACGCACCAACGATTGTGTTTTACAAAACAAATTTTGAAGTGGAACCTTTTTTAGACGCGTTGGGTTTTTGAGATGAGAAAACTGTAGAACTCGCGACACTGTTACCGTAACCGACACCTCTGTATATAAGTTTGTACATATATTTTGTATGTACGTACATAGATAAACATGAATGCAGGCATTTTTTGAGATGGAAAAAACTATTGAACTCGAGTGACTGTTACCGTAACCGACATCCCTTATACAAGTATGTACATAAGTTTAAAGCATTGACACGCAAGAACCCATTAATGAAATAGAAATAGGTATGGCGGTGGTGCATTAAACAACCCTTTGAATTCAAACAAGACTTTAGCCTGGGCTTTAGCCTCCCCTAATGCCAGTAATCACTGTGCTTATCATGCGCGTTGGTAGCCGCAGTTAATGTCAATGTTACTTACGAAGACGCTGCTTCTCATCGTATGAATTTTCGTTTCTTTACCTTATTTTAAGATCAGTCTTTGTCGTAGCAAATAATGGTGAATATGGCTATCATAAATGTCATACAATTCCCTGTCCAAGATAGAACATACTCTAAATGACACTAGTAGTAATTTATCCCTCTCGCCTCTTACACCCACAGGAAAAGAGGGAGATATGCTATTCAATCCCGTTCATCAACACTTTATTGTCCCATTGCTGGGCACGAGTGTTCTCTCAGTATGAGAGAGTTTTAGGCCAAAGTTCACCGCGCTGGCCAAGTGCAAATTGGTAGACTTCACGCACCCTTCAGTACTCTTTTTTGTTTTTTTAGAGAACTCTCAGGTGTGTAGGTTTCCTCACGATGTTTTCCTTCACTGTAAATCCGTGATATAATCAATTAATTTGTAAAATGCATATAATAACATAATTTAGAAAAATCAGTGTGGCCTGGGATTCGAAACTCGGACCCTCAATTGAGAGGCCGTAATTCAACCATTAGGCTATCATTGCTCGCTGTAATCAATACCGGCTCGGCTATTATTATAAGATGTTATTTATAGAAACATTAAAATAGACTGGATTATATTAGCTCGTATAATTATTACTTAATCTCAGTTGCAATAGTTCCAGATGGCATTTCATCTAATTGGCTGAACAATCGGAACTGATTCCACTATCTTATTACCGTAACAAGACATCGTCCTGGTAAGATGCGTTTTTATTTCCGATATTGTGAAGACAATTGAAGAAGGCAATGCAATGTAGGAAGCTCTAATAAGAGAACGTTCAGAGTAAGCTGACCTTTTACTAAGAAATCTTTTATATAATTCAATTATTTCTAAAGTTACAACGATATCTCTCTTGGAAAATACTGGAATTGTATTACTTCAAGAATATTGAGGTATTTAAACAAGGCATTCCAACTTAGTCTTGGATAGCACATCTGTGACCGACTTTAGGTAATACCCCAATTGTGTCTGTGGCTGAGTACGAACGCCTTAAAGAACTAAGTTGGAGCGATTCATGTAAATATTCTACCTAACCACAAGTCCTTCAAATCGAGAATACAAATAGCGTTTAACACTGTTATAAAGCAGAGCTAAGAGTGGCGATGCCTCTGGAATTACTATAACTTCATCACAATTAATGATTTTTTAACTATATTATTCCCGCGGCTCTGTCTGCTTCGATTTACCTCGGTAACTGGTATCCCATGTAATAAACTATCTGCGCGTCAAAGTTCAGCGAAATCCAACCAGAAATGTTTGCGTGAACGAGAAAGAAATACGCATACATCCTCATAAACTGTCGCGTTTAAAATAACCTGTCTTTAAGAAAATAATAACGTCAAAATTGTAACGTTTAAATTGTAACGTTAAATTGTAACGTTAAAATTGTAACTCGAAGGTGGTAGAACTCTTTGTAGTTCGACTCCGAAAGCACCACCGCCACACTGCCTAATAACAGCAGTGTTTGGCGCTGCTGTGTTCTGGTCTGAAGGGCGTGGTAAGCGAGACATACTTTTTCGAGGCATTCCATCTTAGTCCTCAGGGGTAGCATCGCAGCTATGGCTAACCTTAGGTGAGACTTTGATCTTACCCAGGGTTGATTACAGATGTCCATGGGCGACAGGACTTACCATCAGGTGGGCTGCATGCTCGTTTCCGTACTATAAAAAAAAAACTTTAAATTGTAAGAGTTTTTGATAGAGTAGATGATTTTTAATGAAATGAAGGCCTTAATGTTAACTGAAGATATGGATATGAGTAAAACCCTGTTTTAACATGTTTCTGGTTGATGCAAATACTTGCGATAAACATACACGCAAAATATCTTTCGATCATCAGTTATGATGCATGATGACTTGTTAAATAAAAACCACATTATTATTCATATCATCTAGTACTTCAGACCATCTGTGACTCATCACCTTAACACTTACATGTTTTATAGGAAAACGCCTCCACCGATTGTTCAATTACTATAAATCCATAATATCAGCCCAGAAAAGAAAATAGAAGGAAAATAACTAAGTTAACTAGAATGAGACGAGCAGTTTTGATAGCAAACACCTGAGTCGACCAGTTGATTGAATGATAATATACCGCTCATTGACGAGAAATTCGGTGTTGTCGACACCTGGCCTACTTTTGCGAAGTATAACCATATCATAGAGACAAACTTAACATAAACTTGATTTTGAATTAAAGTTCAAGGTAATTGATATTTTCAAAGGTAAATTAACAAGTAAAGTTTGTGTTTCGGGATGGTTAAAAAAGGTGGTAGAACTCTTTATGGTTCGACTCCGGACGTACCACCGCCATATCTGTTTCTAACTCATAATAGCAGTGTAAAGCGCTGCTGTGTTCTGGTCTGAAGGGTGTAGTAAAAGAGACATATTTATCCGAGGCATCTCAATGGGGTCCTCATTTGTAGTACCGTATTTGTACCTAACCTTAGGTAAGACTGATCTTATCTGGGGTTGATTACAGATGTCTATGGGCTATAGTGACCACTTGACATCAGGTGAAATGCGTGCTTGTTTGCTTCAATCTATAAAAAAAGAAAAAAGTGTGTGTCAGCTCCGAAGCACGACTGGAGTTAAGTTACTCTTTAAGTACGATTGTCTAAACAGGCGCAATAAAATTAAATTTAAATTTAAATAAGTTTCAATTGTTGTAAACAGCGCCATCTATACGATGGATGAAAAAACTTCAAGTAAGTTTCAATTGTTGTAAACAGCGCCAACTATGCGACGGATAAGAAAACTTGAAGTAATATTCAATTGTTGTAAACAGCGCCATATATGCGACAGATGAATAAGGGAAAGGTTGCGTACCAAAAACGTAACGAGGTCATATGATCACTAGATTTTACTTTTTATATTTTTCTCATACCGGATGCCTTATATGAAAGAGTAAACTCCAAAATTGTTTAAGGTAATGTGTAATATTTAACCATATAAATTAACCATCTTCTAGTTATATTTAAAATACGTCTTACACTTTTCTCGTTCATGTTTTTTTGTGAAATAATTTATTCATCAGTTAATCTCCGCTTTGCATGTTACAAAATGTTTTATATTCCAGAAATGCACAGTAGCAATTATTATTGTATAGGATGGTAGGACGCATTGTAGGAAGATCATTTTCACACATTTTATGTGGGAAAATCATCTTACTACTTTAACGACACTCGTATCCCGATGAAATACATTTAACAAAAATTAATTGTAATATGAAAACTACATATAATCGCGATAAGTGGAGGGAAGACACTATAAGGCGTTACAATTTCTAAACAAACCCGTATACTTTTTTTATTAAAAATAATATTGAATTCATGAAAACTATAATGATTTATCTATATCTATACTTAATATATAAAAATGAGATGGTGGGTGTCTGTGTGTTACTCAATCACGCAAGAACCACTGAGCTGATTTACGTGAAATTTTGCATATTGTAGCTTATTTAACTGGTCAGTCTATAAGCTACTTTTGATTGCGATATATTTAAGTAACATCACTACAGCCTTTGGTTTCAGACTTTCCTATTTCCATTTGAAATAAAAAGAAAACGCTAAAAAATAGCAAACTTTTGTTGGCATTTACGAGGTTAACATTTAATTTTCCATCCGGAAAATCGTTTTCGTGCACCTCCAACTGTTTGCGAGTAAAACCTTAATTTATTGTCACGTAGCGAATGACGGGTACTTCAGGTTGTACATTAAATAATTTAAACGAACTAAATTAAAAAATACAATCAAACCCAAAAGCGATGAAGCATAATTTCATAAAACCATATACATAATACATATTATTTTAAGTAGACTTCATTACATCGTCACATGATTATTTTGTCTCTACATTTTATTCACTCTATATTTAAGTAATGAGCATTTGGCCGTACCTGCGTTTTATAGTATTTTTAAGCCTATAAAGGTGATCATATGGAAATTTTATTATCCGTATGGTTCATGGTAGAGTGATTATGACTTGAGAAGACGCATGAGGATATGAAATACGGTTTCCGATAGGGAAAAATTTTTAATTTAGAATAAATAGAAAAAAAATAGGTTAGTTATATCGTTATGTTTGTGTCCAAACAGTGAGTAATAAACATAACATAAACATAAACGCTTTCTACACTCATAGCCCCACAGTAGGATTTTCTCCTGTGTCGTGGGTGCCATGGACACACAAAGACGAATACACAAACACCCAGACCCGGAACGGAAATCTAAATTCACCTTTCAGATGTCTGTATGGCCGGGGATCGAACCCGGGAACCACTGCGTGTCAGACCGGTGTGGTGACCGCTCCGCCACGCGGGTCGTCGAATAATATAGTCGATCGAGTAATATATATATATTTATTATATATATTAAAAAAAATATGTTACTATGTTAACGTGATCTCTCGAAAAGCATTAAATAAATCATTATAAAACAAAATATCCGAGGGTTTAGCAGTCGGTTTATTTTTGGTTTCATAAGAATTTATTGTTCATCTCGTATTCGGTTTCAGCCTGTAGATTAAGAGGCTATCATACTAAAGAATGTCTTTGTCTTTGAATGAATTTAACTTTACAATGAGTTTTACTTTAATTTACAATGTAAATAACTGTCTATAACGTGGTCGCTACATTTTTTTCAAGAATTTCCAATTTCCAACTTTCATTAACTATTTCAAAACAATGTCTGAAACATTGTTTTAAGTTCAAAGTTAAAAATCTAAAGTTTTTTTTTAATTTATTCTAATTATGTTTTCATTTCCAGTTTATAAATTTTATCGTCGTTTAATGTTGTCCTAGGTTGAATAATAATAACTGCAGTCACGGGTATTTATTACTTTAAACAAATATTTATCGCGGAATTGATACATTTTAATATGTTACGGGTACTCACGATATACAGTTTTGCATTTCTTTATGCCGATATTTCGACCCAGTTACATAGATTGTGGTCACGGGGAAAAACGTGGCGTGGTCAGTTTCGCCGTGACCACGATCCATGTAACTGTAGCTTGGAAGCTTTGTAGCTGTAAGGTGGTACCACCGTCACTCCAATTTCTGCCTTATAACAGCAGTGTTTAGCGATGCTGTGTTTTGGTTTGAAGGGTGAGGTAAGTGAGAAGCACTTAAACGAGGCGTTCCAACGTACTCCTTAGAGGTAGCAAAGTATTTGTGACCAATTTTGCGTAAGACCTTAATCTTATCTAGGGATATTCGTGAGGTAGAGGGCAAATGCCTTCCTTTTTTAATTTGTAAATTTAATAAGTATTTATTTCTTCATAACTTACTAGTTGTTGGTATTATTTTTTGATTTTAGAAACATACCTTCCGTTTTATTTTTTCTAGCTTTTTCACCTTGCTCCGCTCGCTTAGGTCATGAACCGCCTATGTATTTATCTAAGTCATAAAATATCCGTGTGCCAAACTTTATCCAAATCCAATCAGTTTTTGTGCATCTTCACAAACTTTTGCATTTATAATATTAGTAAGATGATCACAGTTTTGTAACTAACAAAAACACTGTGTTATTTATTGTTTTTATAAACATCAATCGTCTGACGTGAAAAAAATATAGTGTGGGTTAAGGATGACTGTCTCAAAACCAACAATTCCCTACATACTTTTTTTTATTAAAAAAAACTTATTTTTAAACAATTTCCATTTGGTAAATTACGGCATTTATGTTTTCGGTCGTTGATATATGGATTTTGAAATATGATTAAGTAATCTAGTAGACTTATTGAACCAAAAATGGATGACATGAGCATAGTTCTACCTTTCTTTTTTTGGTAACCTTCAAAAGGTAGAGACTTCGAACCTTGGGAGAGACTCCGGGTTATGTGGGATTTTTAACCACTAAAACCCCTTCCTCAGCGGTCGCAGGGGACTCCGGGATCTCCTGTGGAACGCACCGGTGCCACCTAGCGCGGTGCCCCTGAAGGGCTCATCTCTTGGGGGACGCGTAACTGTCCCCACATATGCCGACGTCCTTCTCAGAATTGCTGGCTGAGCGGTTCGAGCTCCCACTCTAGTCGCCCACAACCCCATAAGCCCCCTTGTAGTCGCCTCTTACGACAGGCAGGGGATACCATAGCCGTATTCTACTCCCCGGCTACAGGAAACGAGCATAGTTCTACTCACGCATATGAATTTTATTACATCAAATTACTGAGTGAGTAGAATCTATTGCAATAATGAGAGAATAGTTGCCATATCATTTATCGTACATTTTCAGAAGGTCAAGTAAACTAACTGTAAATTCAAGAAGTTATATTTGTTGTGTGCCCTTACTTACCGCTGTTTGAATCAGTTGTGAATATGTATGTATTTCAACAATATTCTTATTTATTGACATGATACTTTTATTAAGGAAATGCCTACAGGGAGACATTGGGGAATGTACAATTTTTCATACATGATATTTTCTTAATCGATTACTGAACCGGAAAATGTCTTATTGTAACTTATCTTTGTTGTGGAGTCGAAACTAAAAAAATATTTTATAATATTCATCTGTCTACATTTCCATATTTTTTTCGAAATGTGTGTTTGTTTGCTTTTGACCCTGATGGCATTTACGGCTTCACTGGGTTTTGGTGGCTCAGCCGGATAAGGAATCTATGGGCTGGAAGGGAGGGATGGCTCTGGTTCCCGTTACCGAATTCCAAGACCTTTCCGCCTTCGCTAGAGGAAGGGACGGTTGCGGACCCAGCTTTTGCTGGAATCCTGGCTAAACGTTTTCATTCATCCATCCATCAGCCTTTTTAACCGACTTCAAAAAAGGAGGAGATTCTCAATTCGACTGTGTTTTTTTTTTTGTTATACTTCGATACTTTAAAGGTCTATTGCTTGACATAAGCATCCAGTAATTGGGGCATTTGTTAAAACTCTCTGCACCTGGCATACGTGTTGGTGATTGTAGTAGATGTTGAAATTTCCCCAAAAGTCGCTGCTGCCCATCTCTTGGATTTTGTCTCTTAGTCGCTCCCTAAGTTCCAAGTGACCACTTAAAATCAGTTTTAAACGCTTTCTACACACATAGACCCCACACTAGAATTTTCTGCTGTGTCGTGGGTGCCATGGACACACAGTCGAATACACAAACACCCAGACCCAGAACAGAAATCTAAACTCATCATTCAGATGTTTTTCTGGCCGGAGATCGAACCCGGGACCCACTGCGCGTCAGACCGGTATGGTGACCGCTCCACCACATGGGTCGTCAAACTTATCATCAGTTGATTCGCTACTTCCACTTTTGATTACGTTTATACATACTAGTAGGTATTATCTTACTACACTGTTGTAGGGAAAAGGTCAAGTTATTTTAAAATGTAATATATTTGTTAAAAATCTATAAGATATTGGTAAACATAGATGAAGAATACTTTGGAGGTAGTCCATTGTACTTGAGCCTCATTGTGGGATGTGTTATTGGGTATTAGGGCTCTATAAGCTTCAAATATCACTACGCAGACATGTGACGTACATATGATGTTATCATGTGAACGCATGGTCTAAAGTGTTAACGAAATAGTATAAAATATTAATACATTTTTTTTATAAATTGAGCGATGGTTTAGAAGTCACTGCCATATCTATTTCTGGATCTCTGGTCTGAAGGGTGTGATAAGGGAGATATACTTATCCGAAACGTTCCAACTTAGACCTCAAGTAGCCATGCATCTGTGGCTAAACTTAAACAAGACTGATCTTGTCTGGGACTGAATAGGCGGGCGAATAGATTCCATGGGCGGCAGTGGTCACGTACCATGAGGTGGATTGCATGTTCGTTAGCAAACGAGCATGCAAACGAGCGAACGAACAAACATTCAATGTTATAAAAAAATATAATAAAGCGAAAGAGTACACATTCCACCTGGCGGTAAGAGGTCGCTGCCGCCTATGGACGTCTGAATCCAACTCGGCATAGACGTTCTAC
The DNA here is from genome assembly GCA_002930495.1 of Cecropterus lyciades. Classification (NCBI taxonomy): domain Eukaryota; kingdom Metazoa; phylum Arthropoda; class Insecta; order Lepidoptera; family Hesperiidae; genus Cecropterus; species Cecropterus lyciades. The sequence goes on from MOOZ01001128.1 coordinate 1,164,528, forward strand.
CTGAGGTTAAATACAAATGCGCTGCTACTCCCGAGGACTAAGATGACTCACTTCAGCTTGCTGATGTGTCATAATTGTACTGATATTATTTTGCCTGATTTCGCTTAATCGGATAATCGGAAATCGCCTAAGACTAAAGGATTTAATGATAATGAAAGGATTCAATAGCAAAAAAGAAACTTGTAAAAATTGAGAATAATCCATAAGAAGTTTCAGTAGTCGAAGAATTATTCGAAGACATCTCAAAGCCATACGCGGTTCGAGAAATTATTCATGAACTTTGAAATAGAAGTATGTTTAGAATACTAAAAGTTGATTTGATGAAATTTCGTTAAATAATTATTATCTCAATCAAGTTTTACTGAAACTTTCAGCGAATGAAAATATAAGGATGATATTATGTTGGAAACGTGTTACCTAATAACTTTCCATTTGTTCGTTACTAACTTTAACACTCTTTTTGAGTGGTGTTGGTCTTGCATAGCACCATCCCGTCTTTCCGTGGATGTCGTAGCAGGCAACTGATTGGCAGCAATTTCTATGTAACGTCTACACCTTCTGAGGTCATCAACACGCTTGCCAGGCGATGTCTGTTAACAAAAGCCCCCATAAAGAGAGGCCTATGTCTAGCAGTGGACCGCATAAGGTTGATGGATGATGTTCGTTCGTCGAGAGTGGAGTTCACCTGAGAGCAGTTAGTATCTACTGCAGCCGTTGGACATTCGAATCCACACCAGATAAAATTTGACTTACTGGTTGGCCATAGATGTGTTTACCTCTGAGGACTAAGTTAGATTACCCAACACCGTGTAAATGGGAGTGATAATGGTGTCACCTGAGTGGAACTGCAAAGGTTTTTATCACCTTAAAACTACTTGCAAGATAACAAGTTAGCCTTGTTACTTATATATTTGGCTCACTTTCATATAAGGCGCCCATCTTAGTCCTCAGAAGTCACAACGCATCTATGTTTGACTTCAGATAGCTCCCCTGTTTTATATAGAGTAGCTTACCGATGTCCATGGGCGGCAGAGACCACTTCCCATCAAGTGGACTGCATGCTCGTTTGCTACTTCAATCTTATAAAGAAAGAAAAAGATACAGTGAAAAATGTACTTCATTTCGTGATTACCTATATCCGCTGGAAATCAGACTGTACTCTACAGTTGTCCTTTAAACTAAGCACTCGCTAAAACCCGATGGTCCGGACATTGTATGTATTACACTTTCATACGTCAGTACGTCATTTCGGTAGATTCATATGCTAATTTTATATCTTCATGTTTGTTTCAGGTTCGTTTGATCTGACGCATCGCTATGGTAAGTCATGAGACGATATATTTATTTTATGCAATAAACATATCTAACAAAATTAGTTGTCTAAATAAATATTTGTAAGCAGATATTTATTTTTATAGACATTTTATAGACAGCGTCTTTCATCTAACATATTTATGTTAGATGAAAGACGCTGTAGCAACAAATACTTAAAATTAAGAAAAAAGTTTAAAGGGGTCCTGTTCAAGAGTCCCTTATATAAATAGGCGTTTTGCACTGAACCATAATAAGTAGGTATTTTAATTTTATACCATGGCGTAATGGTGTCAAAGAGAATTTAAGTTTATCAATTATGATTTTGTTTTTTTTTTTTTAATGGGTGGGCAGCGTATTCAACTTCAGCCCTGGGTGGCAGGAACCCACGCTATGCTACTGATTTGCAATACTGAGAAAATATAATCTTATTCCTTTGGAAAGTCGGTTAAATAAGCTAAAAATTTGGGTGTACAGAACAATCCTTCTGCGAGTTCGACTCGCACTTGACCAATTATTTCTTAAATGCATAAACGCAACCCTTAAAACGTCGTTCGCAATTTGCAGAAATTCAAGTTTTGCTCCGATGGGGATTGCCCGCTCTGGGCATTAGCAGCGCTGCACGCCCTCGGCAGTCTACCTGCTCCACTCTTCAGAGGTCTACTGCAGCACATAGTTGAAGAGCAACCTGTAAGTAATCAACTGGGTACTAACTGTGATAAACTAAGACAGCGAAAGAAGAGTCTTAACATTTATTGAAAAATAATTAATACTAGGACATGTAACGTTCGTGATGTTCACCGAATTGAGGTGTCACAGTACAAATATAATAAAGGACGAAATGGACAGTAAGAGGTTGAAAGACATTAATTTCGTAAGACATTTGGGTGATCATTGTCTTTATATCTCACTTAGAGATGAAGTCTCGGCAAAACATCACGATTTTTTCTACAGGGAAATGTACAAAATTGAAAGATAACTGGATTTAATACAGTGAAACATGTTTCTGTTCTAGTTTTGTACGGTCTCACGTGCGATTTGTTGTGAAGACGAATCTAACTACATCTCGCCAGGGGTAAGGGAGAGTTGAAAAATCGGCAATACCACGTCACTTAATTAATGAAAGCCCCTTACCACATTGATATCCACAATGATACTTACAATCGGGTGGACTGCATGCGCGTTTTCTACTTCTGTAATATAGTCTGTCTGCATTTTGTATAGGCCAACGAGGGATTTACCGCCTTACCACCGAATCGGAACACGACTTCGACTGGAAATATGCATACAAATTTACTTATATACATATGTATATTAGTGATAAGTACAGTGTTACATAATAAAACCGCAATATAAACCGAAATATGACAAGTGCTTAAAAACTGCCTAACTTACCGTCCATTAACTTATGTTGCATATCACATCTTTCTCGAAGGCCACGAAACATTCGCATGGCCTTACAGCAGCACCATTGAGCGAATTTCAACAAATCCCGCTTGTAACTGGCTTATATGATCTGACACGTACGAATGCATTGTTTTTAATGCGGTCAGCATTTTTAACGCTGACCATTGTTTTTACAATGTATTCGTACTGACGCTTAGCGCTAAGCGAATGATGCTTGACGGGAATACATAGAATCGTCACCGTAAATCTCGAACTTTTAACTTTCTTTAGCATTTTATAATTCTTCTTTCGGGATCTACTCTTTCTGGATATTATTAGATATTATTTAACGTTCGTTTTAGTGAATAGGTAAGTTTTATACTTACAGAGACATGGAAATGTGGTTATGAAGTTAAATTCACTCTTATGTAGTACAAACAGTGTCCTGTGGTTTCATTTACTTAAAAAAGGACTAAATTAAAAAACTCAAAATAGTAAATGACTTTTGATAGTGTAAATTAAAATGAAAAAAAAAACTAAATGTTACCTCAAACGAATATAAATACTAAAAATAATATATTTTCGATGATTACAATAAAATTCTGTTGTTTTGTTTTCATGCGATTTCAAACACACAGACAAAAATTAAAACACAGAAAAATGTTGGATTTTCTACTATTACTATTTCTTACTCGTCCAAACATTTTTGTCCTAATAAATGCCACGTTCAGACTTTTTTTTCTCATTTTTATTAAACTTATGAATTATACTATTATATCAAGTTTGTGTTTGTCCAAGTTGGTCCAACCTTTAATTTCTAAAATTAAAGGTTAGCAAATAAAGAGGTTACATTTGAAATATTACTATTTTTTACAGTAACGAAGCTTTCACATATTACCAACTTGGACGAACACGAACTCGATATAACAGCCAGTGAGATTTTTGTAAAACCGCCACGAACTTACCTAAAGACGTAAATAAGTTTTATTTAAAAGTAGCTTAGCTTTTCTGTTGCATCTTTTTTGAAAGCTCTTCTGAAAAAAATTAAAATATGTTGTCAAAATAATTTTTGATCTTCCTGTTTGAAATCGCAACTAACCAAAACTTATTCTAGTTTAAAGGATTAAACAATAAATACGTTGTAGTCCATATCTTAAGGTAACATTTAGGCCTTATTTTGTTTAAATTCGCCTAGTCTATTAGAAGTTATTTCAATTTAAATGTACATATGTTAATTTCCTTGAACGCAATTGAAACCGCATTTAGCACCAAATAAATACTTGGAAATCACGTAGCAATTGTCGTAGCGAGGGTCTACGTAGCATACCGTAGCCGTAGACGTTGTAGCAATTCCTCCAAACATATCCGAGGTATTCAAACTCAGTCGTCAGTGGTAAGATTCTAATTTCATCTAGGGTTACAGATGTCCATGAGTAGTGATGGTCACTAGCATTATCAAATGGACCAGGTGGCCCACTTGAACCTTTCATACTTCTGTAACAATATATAAAATGAAGTCTCGGCTTTCTTCTGCGTTAAAATAAATAATAATAAATTTATGATAGACCTAATACACGCATGTAATATAAATATGAATGAGACAGTTTTGAGGTCAAAGTTCAGGATCAAAGGCCTAACTGGCTAAGTGCGAATTGGCAGAGTTCATACTACTTGAAAACATTAAGACATTGATAATTATTCTAACAAACACATAATTTTCGAAAAAACAGTGGAGCGTGCCTGGGATTCGAACCTCGTTCACTTGATTGCGAGGACGTTTCAACCATTAGGCTATCACTGCTCTGTTATACATAAATAATGCGACCTAATTATCGCTGATGAACTTGTAAAGTGGTTGTGAACTTCGAGAGGTTTCATTGATTTGTGTTTTGGACGGGTACACAAAATTGTAGATATCTCCCCATTCCGCGAACTGTCTAAACTTTGGGATCCAATAGGTAAGGATAACGCGCGAAAGCAACAATTAATCAATCGATATTTTAGATGATTTTTGCGAAATACAAAAGAAATTAAATGTACTTAAATTCAAAATATTTTAAAGTGTATCTATATCTATACTAATATATAAAGCTGAAGAGTTTGTTTGTTTGTTTGAACGCGCTAATCTCAGGAACTACTGGTCCGATTTGAGAAATTCTTTCGGTGTTAGATAGCCCATTTATCGAGG
>MOOZ01001128.1:1180198-1192886 GCA_002930495.1 Cecropterus lyciades
TTAGCTTGGGGGTAACTGATAAAGTCAAGCGTACTGATGTGTTAATTTTTTTTATCACATTGAAGTAACAAACGAGCGTGCAGTCCATCTTATAGTAAATGGTTACTGCCGCCCATGGACATCGGTGAGCAACTTTTCATACAATCTTTTATTCTATCTGAAGTCAATCACTAGTGACTGTTACTACTAGTGAGGACTAAGATGGTCACCTCATATATATGTGAGTCAATTACTCAGTAATGGCTTCATAGTAAAGTATGTGAAATTATATATAAACATATATGTTTATACTATATATAGTATGTTAAGTATATAACAGTCGGCTTGTTTCCAGGGCACTGTGCGACTCTGAAAGTAAAAAGAACGAATCACGAGACCGCATGCAGTCGCTCAAGCAACAGTTATTTAATGAGAAGAGTAATGTATCAGACCTGCAAGCTAAGTTGTTGTGAGTATTTTTTTTTTCTTCTATAATTTTGTACCTGATAGCTAAAAAGATCTTTTTAACACTTTTTTAAAATCAAAGTTATAATATTAATGGATTCAGGAAAAGGCCACCTATGCCTATTTTATTACTCTACTCTACCACCTCTATTGAAATTTTAATGTAACTGTTAATTGTGTCCATTCAATTAAGGTAGGTGGTAGGCATTTGTTCTCCCCTTTTATTTTAATATGAAACAATTTTTTTTTATATTTTCTTAATTACATGATAAGAAATGTACTTTTAACTTAAAGAAATTGAAAAATAATTATGGTGAATATTATTTTCCATTTTCAACATTATTGTTATTTAAATTTATTTAAACACTGTAGTTACGTAAGCACTAATTTGTCAAAAAATATGGCCTTTATTTACTTAGAAAACAGTTTGAAATGTTACTAGTGTTTTAAATATTTCATATTGGATTTAAGGCTAGCTGAGGAGAAGCTCACCATAGCAGAACGCAAGTATGAAAGTCTGAAAAACAAGAGGAAAGCCTCCGATGTCCTAGACAGGTCTCTAACTGAGGACTCATGGGAGTCGGTGATGAAGCGGCAAAGGCCATCTGACCAGGGCATCTTTAACGAAGCAATTTTAGCTAATGAGAGCAATACTAGTTTTGTGAGTATATAAACTGTATAATATTTTTTTTTTAATAAGGAAGTAGCATATGAGCATATAGTCTGACGGTAAGTGACCACTGCAACATATGGACTCCTGTGATCAACAACAGATAGGATTAGTAACTACCTAAGATCAGCCGCAGATGCATTGCTACTGTGAAAAGTAAGTTTGAAGACATTGAGTTTTTCGAGCACCACACATTTAAACCTGAACTCAGCTTGACTTTATGGTAATACAGTAGAAATATATGTGTACCATGATGCCTCCAGAGTTCTACTTAGAAAAGTCCTACCATCTTTTAATAGTTATACCATCTAAAATTACATTGGTTTTTATATTCCAAAGCACTACTATAATACTACTAAACAAACATATACTCTACAGTAGAGTATATGTTTGTTTGGTACATCTACGTTTATTATTTTTTTATCACAGAATACAATGGTAAAGAGGATAGAGGATGCAGACTCTCCATACCTGAATCTAAAGCAGAGCAGCCTCGCCCTCGCTGCGCTGCAAAGGCATCCCTCACACCCTCTGCCCGACACCAACATGAAGGTGATATAGCAAATTACTCTGTTACCTATAAATAAAACTCCCAAAATAATTTTAAAGTGTATAGCAAGCCTTACAGCTAGTGTGTGGACAGTAAATCTACTGTACTGTACTTCTTACCATAACAATATGAGAGATGTTGATGAAGATTCATGGGCATATATAAAGAGGTCACTTCCCTAAACATAGGGGGCAAAGAAATATTCAAACTGGAATGACTATTTTTTGTCTTTGCCGATTAATTTGATTCTCTTAAAATTTATTATCGTAATTCTTTTGAAATGTTGCGAGCAGGACACACACATTACTTATTATTACACATCATAGCTAATCTAACTTACGATTCGTATCAAGGTGTTGGCGGTATGCACGCATTCAATACTTATTGTTACTCTGAGGTAGAAACCTTTCTTTGTAAAACCCTTTGATCTTGTGTTATCGCCCTATCTTCTCTCTTTCAACAACTTCAGGATATTTATTTATTTAATTTTGCTATAGGTGTTATGCAAACCGATTTTGTGTATATCTTTTAAATTTCTTAATAAGAAAAATACATTGTTTTTTTTTCATTAATATCGTTATTTTCCAGCCATCAGAATTCGCAATACTAAACTCCGCAAGGAATGCAGTGTCTAAGAAATCATCAGAAAACACTCCAGTCAGCAACCAAACTAGCATATTTTACAGGAAGCAACCCGCTAAAATTGAATTCAATGAAGAGAATGACCTGAATATATCACAATTTAACATATCATACGATGGCCTAGGAGGGCATTCGAAGCTCGAAACATTCCCAAAACCATGTACCCGGCCGCCATTGAAGAGCTGCGTTCCAAAATTAACAGCTAAACATAAACTGAAGAGACCCACTCCAGCCGGCAGTCAGGATATTGGCAAGATGTTACAGAAAATACAAAATAAGTAGCCACCAACACTAACATGATTTGCCCTGTCAAGGGTCAGTTAATAATTGCCATGATCTGAATAGCATGAGTTGAGCTGCATGCTATTTTGCTTCGATTAACATTAAACACTTTGGAAGACAGACAATTTTGAAGTATGCCTACACAAAATAAATACATTTCCTTTCATTCGTAAAAAATAGTGACGTTCCTGTGTAGCGCCCTACGACTTTGTATTGAACGGGGCTCTCACTACTCTCGGTTTGTTATTTTTTGTTACAACGCCATATATTTTTATGACCACCGATAAATATTATTGTATATTTATAAATGATCCTACGCTAAGGGCTAAGTATACAAGTTCTTAGATAATGTTGAAGAAATGAATTGGACAATAATAAAGAAATATGACCTAAATATCTCTGTAAAGTGGCCTTATGTATTGATATAATATTTGACTAAAAATATAGCATATGTTGAAAGATTTGAAAATGCAGTATATAATTTTGTAAATGTAAACCAATTGATTTGGATAAGTTTTTTGTAATTTCATTAAATATATGTTGCAAGAATAAGTATTTAAGTAAAGACTGTTTATACAAATACTTTTTGTACATATTAATAAATAAATGACTATTTAATATTACATGTATTGTTTTAATTATTTCATTATTATTATATATATTATTATTCTGAAATGGAAATCTAGATCGAAATGTAAACAAACGTGTTGCCTTATTATTGCAGTGAAAGTATTTACAGAACCACTTCGTACCACATATCCATATCGTAAAAACTTAAAAAATATCACATACCATTTTCAATTTTAATATTAAGTCAAAAGCGATTAAAAAATAAAATATATTCATTTGAAGGGCATTTAGTGTAATTTTTAAGTAAAAATAAATCATATAAATTTAATAAAACTTTTAAATAAACATTGTATAAGATACTAGTTTCGAGGTTCGACTCCAGAAACACTACTGCCACATCTATCTCTGCCAAATAACAGCAGTGTTATGCACTGCTGTTATTTGGTGTTCTGGTCTGAAGGGTGTGGTAAGGGAGACATACTTTCCCGAGGCATTCCATCTTAGTCCTCAGGGGCAGCAACGCATCTGTGGCCAACCTTAGGTGAGCCTTTGATCTTACCTAGCGTTGATTACAGATGTCCGTGGGTGGCAGTAGCCACTTACCATCAGGTGGGCTGCATGCTCGTTTGCTACTTCCATACTATAAAAAAATGCTATTGCACGAAATTTCGTTCCATTTTCGTGAGTCGCGTCTATGTTCAACTGTTGGGTAATAACGCTAACGGTATTTTTAAAATGTTAGCGACTGATTCGTCCCTTTCAAAAGTACGTAGTAAGTAGTACCGATTGGGATATAATTTAGAAAATATTATTTATACGTCGCTTTGCAGGAACTCCAACGTGAAAGAAATAAATAAAAACTGATCATTACATAGCCTTAAAATATAAATGTAGCTGTGACGACTTCAACTAGTTATATGACTCTTTTCAATCGGTTTATTCTGAAACGAATGATCGAGTATATGCCATACGAAATAATTTATCCTTTTCATACTAATAAAATGTAATACACGTCACGCATCACATAAAATTGAAGTTTCATATTAATTCTTTATTGGACCTTAAATAATATGGTTTTACTTAAAAAAATAACCATGGAATCTATTCTAAAATAAATGTATGTCGGAGACGGACATTAGTTTGGACGCTAAAAGGACGGCAAGAAGTGTGGCACGAGTTCTGACAGATGGCAGCACCGTCGCGATTACGCGGGAACGGCGCTCGGTTTCTACAGCAACTGTTAGTCGTTTGGTTTGCTCGCGGTGGTTTATATTGTGCGAAACTTAATTATTAACGTAATAAAAGTAGTTATAGAGTAGTTTCTGTATCTCTTTGCTCCATTAACCACCTAAACGCCCACGTGATGTTCGAAGAGGGAGCTAATAATTCTGACAATCCGACATGTATATTATATTATTTATAAACCCAAATTAGTAATTTGTAGTAACTTCCATACTTTTTAGACTTATAGTATTACTGAAACGAAGTAATGCACTAACTCGAAAACAGACAAATCGCTGGGTCACTGTTTCAAAATATAGTATCTGTTTTAGTCTTTAAGGACCTTAAGAGAAAAAAAGATAGCGGCAAATTAACAAAGACAGGTTTTAAGGTGCTAAGTCAAAGCCGTCAAAACATTTAAATCAAGGATTTTAAAAATCAAAAAAATCTATGGACTAGAAAGCCCCTCGATACCAATTTTCAACATAATGGCAGTGCTGCCAACTTAGGAGTTTTCCCCCTAAATTTAGGAGATTTTTTCAAATAAGGGATATGAATGGGGTTAAAAAGCTTGGGCGTATTTTAAGAGGGCCTAAATTTACAATTACGAGCCAGGTTATTAAGTCTAGTTTTATGTCGCCTAAGGTTTGGACGTAAAGTTGTAAATTTTGACAACCTTTTTGTTTTCACCGTACTTTTTATAATTTTATGGGGAAAGTTTTTAAATAGTTGGCAGCACTGCTCGATTGATACTATTTGCATATATTTGTTGTCTATGTTATGCTATTTCTATTTGACAATTTGTCATAAACAGTAGGTATTTCTACTTCAGTCAGAATATAATTGACACTAGACGATTGTACGTAGATTAGTTAGAGATAGTATTTGTTTTGTAACACGTAGTTTTAGTTAATGAAAAATTAAAACTGCCAAATCTAAGACAAATATGAGTTGTATTTAATTATAGACGCAGCACAGGTTTCCGTATTTATATTGAAAAATGCAGATTGTATGCACAATTTGTAGTGAGGTGATGAATCAGACTGCTAATATTCATGCGACAAAATGTGGACATATCTTCCATCACCATTGTTTAATGCAATGGATAAAAATGTAAGTATTTTTTTTAATTTAATTTTGCCTGTACCATTAGTAAAGTGCATTCGGGTAATTCGGCCAACCGGGACGGGAAAAAACATTCGGAATTACGTTACGAGTTTTTTCTATTTTCCTTAAAACATTCCTTATTTTTCTTTTTGCAAACATTGCAATTTACACTACGCGTTTTTGTTTTCCTCTTCGGCCATACCTTAGAATGTACTTTGAAATGATGGGCAAAAACATAAACAATTGTGTTATTGAAATAAACTCGTACTCAGTATACTGTCCGTCAATTTCTGCACCATATTGAATTAAATCCCTTTGAGTAAATTACCCAATGCAATGAAATCAATGTGACATAATATTATTTTACGAAGTAAATTCTGTAGGTTTTCCTAAAACACATAATACTTGGTACAAGTATTATATGTTTCCTCATCCTTACTATGTGTCCATGAACATCTTTGGAGTTAATGCATTTGGCCATTGGCGACTGTGAACACTTACCATCAGTTAAAATGTACACCTGCTTACTACTTCAACCTTATAGAAGATTAAAAAAGAAATAATGAAATATTATCCATGTGTCAGAAATTGGCTTGCCAGATCTGCCCTCAAAAACGCAAGAGCAGTGTCTCAAATTAGAAAGATTTTGTGTTTTTTATGTCTTCTGATAACTTAAGAAATTATGCACCTTTTGATCTAAGCCGAATGATGGTAATTTACTTTAAACATATTAAGAATCTAGTTTGAAAATATCCTTTCTCTCAATTTACTATGCAATAAAAGTAAATGACTTTCACATAACATCAATTTTCTCAAAACTTAATTCAAATGTGATACAGCTTTTAAGTTTCTGAGGGCAGAAATGATAGATTGACTATATTATGAATATTTTTGTTCTCACTGTACAATTGATTACTTGCTTACAGATCTCAAACTTGCCCACAGTGCCGTAACTATGTTACAAATAATTGCATGTTCCGCTTATATTTGACAATGGAAAACTCCAGAGATGACATTATTTTACTTGAGTCCAAACTGGAAACTGTGCAACAAGAATTGCAAAAAAATAAAGAGTTAGCTGATAAGAAGGAACGGGAAAGCTCATCCATTATCAATGACCTATTAACAAATGTGTAAGTAGATAGTGATAGACAAAGCTAGCTTTTATTGCCATCTAAAAGACATATTGAGTAAAAAAATAAGGAAACTCATTATATAAACAAAAAATACAAACCAGCTGAGTTTCTTGCTGAGTAACTGTCAATTTTTGAAGTGTCCTGTTTGGCCTGTACAAAACAAAGAAATTTCATTTTATTTCATTTCAAATGGTTAAAACTCCTTCTAAATCACTGTTTCCTAACCTTTTTTAGGTCATGCCCCACCTTAACACTTCTAAAATTTATATGCCCCCCATACATAATTATTAACCTTTAAAAATTGTTTTGTTCCTATAAGAAATATAAATGATATGTTTTAGGAAAAAGTCACTATCAAATCGTTATCAAAATATCCGAAGTAAAGTCACCGATGTCTATCATTGCATTTAAATAACCCAAAGCGAAAGGGTTAAAATTGTGTCGAGTCCATTTTGAAATTGCCCCCCTTAACTATCAAATTCCCCCTTTAACTAACAAATTCCCCCCTTAACTATCAAATTCCCCTACTGTGGGGCGCGGGCCCCATGTTGGGAAACTAAGTCATGGATTCAAGGTGTGAATCACAGGCACGTATAACTGATTTTACTGAAATGATGTGCATATAAGAAATGAATTATCACTGCTTTACAAACAAATTAATTATGGTGAGGAAACCTACACATCTGAGAGTTGTCTAAAAAAAATTGTCAAAAATTCTTAAATGTCTCATTCTGAGACGAAGCAGTGGGATAGTAATGGGTTGTAGACATGGCTGTCATGCATGTAGCCACTAAATAGGGAAAGAGTTTGTCTGAAATTGACTACAGATGCATTAAGTATGTATTTGGTTTGAATGCAAAAGCATCTCACGTGTGCTCTACATCACCATACTTTAGTTATAGTAAGAGAGGGGCTTTTATGATATTCCTGCTTAGTTGTTAGGTAGAAACATGTCTGGGCTACAATCTAGAAATAGATTATTATTAATAGATGTCTATAGATGGTAATAGCTACTTATAATCACAAGATGTTCATCATTTCAATCATCATTATTTACTAATGCAAATTGATAGAATGTAAATGTAAACGTGATTCTTAAGGTGGTCAATTGACTAAACAACACATTAAAATTTAACATTCACTAAATAAACATAAAATAAAGTTGGTAGAACTCTTAAAAGGTAGTAGATCTCGTTGTGATCGACTCCGGTAGCACCACTGCCACACTTATTTCTGCCTAATAGCAGTGTTATGCGCTGCTGTGTTCTGGCCTGAAGAATGTGGCAAGGGAGACATACTTTTTCGAGGCATTCCATCTTAGTCCTCAGGGGTAGCAACGCACCTGTGGCTAACCTTAGGTGAGACTATAATCTTACCTAGAGTTGATTACAGATGTCCATGGGCGGCAGTACCCACTTACCATCAGGTGGACTGCATGCTCGTTTGCTACTTCCATACTATAAAAAAAAAAATGCGTTGCTGTGTTCTGGGCAAGTTTGCTAGGAGAGATATACAAAGTGTTCTTAGAACTCAGGGGTAGCAAAGCATCAGTGGCTAACCTCAGGTAAGATTGACCTTATCTGGAGTTGCTAACAGACGTCCATAGGTGACAGTGGACACTTACCGTCAGGTGGCCTGCAAACTCATCTGCTACTTCCATATTATAAAAAAGCTGATATATACTTATAATATAGAACATTTACAGGACAAATATGAAACAGTATGAGAATAAAGCAAAAGATCAAGAAAAAGAAATACAGTCACTTCAATTGAGTTTAGAGAAATGTAATGAAACAATTAAAAAACAAAGTCAACATATAGCTATTATGCTCCGGAACACAAGAGAACATGTGGCTACGTGTGAGTAAGTTTTTCTTTTATATACCTACTTCCTCACATATATACGCTTCGTTCACATACCATGATAAAGAGTAATGAGTATCGTATACATTAATCTAAAACCCCCCCGGTGGCCGTCCTCAGCGTTGCGTGTGGGACTCCGGGAGCTCCAACGGAACGCAACCGGAGACCTCCGAGAGCGATGCCACTTACGGGCTCTTCCCGGTGTGCATTTGCAGTCACCGTGCCTTCACCTGTTACGACGGTATACGACCACACATGTCGCCGTCCTCCCCGTCCGTCCGTCCCGTCCCGTCCCGTCCCGTCCCGTCCCGTCCCGTCCTGTCCTCCGTCCTCTCCTTTTAGTCGCCTATTACGACAGGCAGGGGATACCGTAGTCCTATTCTGGTCCCGGAACTACAGGGACAAATTCGCATACCCCTATCAACTATATTTGGGCTAAATTTCATCCAAATCCAATTAATAGTTGTTGCGTGAAAGAGTAACAAACATACATACATCCTCACAAACACCTTTAAAATATAAGTATCATACTATGTGATATGATTAGCATGAAGTGTGATAATTAGATTCATGGTTGTTTATAAGAATAATTATGTACTTTAATGTACTCTGAAAAGATAAGATATAACAATTACAATTTTATTATTTAATAACATTTACAATTTTAAAGGGTTTTTGGTCATATACTCAATAAGTAGGTTCGGCGCGCTCAAGACTCATGCGAACTGTTTTTTTCTTTACCCAACTGCATTGTGAGGAGGTTAATGTTTTTTCAGTGTATGTTTAAATGTGTATATGTATGTATGTTCATTACTATGGCACATGCTACAGCTCAATCGGCTTGATGGATTGTGACATATGACGTATCATTAAAATAGTTTCAGTTTGCCGCCTGTAAATATGAAAGGAAGGGGGAAGGGATGACATTTTTATTATCCTGACAATATGGGTATCCATGAAAGCCTGTAATAAATAGACCATACAAAATATATATTATACTTTTATGTCACTATTTTGACGAGAACTCATAAAAAGCTTTAAATTAAAAAAAAAATAGTAATAAATAAATCAAAAAAAGACGAGAAAAAAACGACTGCTTAAAAACAATTGATAACAATTAAAAACAATCGATCATTTTTAATTGCCGGTTTTTTATTTTGTTTTAATATTATTAACTTGTTTTCACGAATTGTTGAATTTCTTAAATTTCGCCTGTTTCCTAAACTGTTCCTAAATACTGTCGCCGGTTTCCTAAACTGATATGGCGACTGTGCTATGCGATTCGGCAGAGTTTATCTTTAAAAGGGGTGGCGAACTTTTGTAGAGTGGCCATGTTGTAGAGTCGTATTTGCCAATTGTGCCATGACATAATTTTTACTTTGCTATCAATTCTACAATACTCCCAAAACTTCCAAAAAGGATTGACGACTAAAGAAAAAAATCTAAATAGTGTTTGACACCGATGTCTCAAAGGTGGCCCAAACTTAATATTATGCCACATATGCGATTCGATATACGTCGAGTCTCCCCGACGTGACCCCTGACTCTAAAAATAATGACTCGCAGTCGTAGGTAGATGACGACATGGCGTGCCCAAAATATTGTGTCGTGTGCCATCGGTTGACATCCCTGATCTATAATAACGTTTTTGTATACTTTTTTTTTCCAAAGTTCTTCAATCCCGTGAAATTGAAATTTTATGGTACAGCAAGATTAGGCTTGTAATCACAATAATGTAGAAATGAGACACTTTATGTTGAAACTGTATAGGTAGATAGAGTATTAACAATTTATGTGAGCTATCTTAGTACTGCATTATCGTCGTTTAGGTTCTAGCACCGCGTAAGTAATTTTTTGGCGGTAATGACATTTTGAAAACCGTCGTCATTGGAATCAAAGTACTCGTCGTTTCGTCCAATCAGAATCAAGGTACGACACAAAAATACCTTTAAATTATGGAAAATCTAAAGTCCAAACTTTACTTGCGTCTTTATAAAATTAACCGGTTTTTGTCCCTCCAAAAAATTTACTAAAAATGACTTACGCGGTGATAGAACTTAAACGATGTAATGCTGCTTGTTGGCGCCACTTGATATATGTAAGAATGAACTACATAACTTAATATACTTCGACTGTTTTGTCAACTTGTCGTTGATGCGCTCATTTGTAATTATAATTACTGTTCTCAATAAATCTACTAATAGTATTTCAATCCTGTGTTATTTTCTCATAATCCATCACTTTGCAAATCGAACCCGGGTGTGGCATGTAAATTCAATTTCTTTTACCGTGTCGTATTATTTATGTGTATTTTTCAGAAATCTTGTAAAGGAATGCGAGGAAAAGCTTAACAACCGAGAACTAGAAGTAGCAACGTTAGAAGACTTATTGAGGTATGTTTTTATAATGTACCCACTAGATTATTCCCGCGGCTCCACCTGTTACGTTTACCACGGTAATGAGTATGCCATGTGTTAATTCAGGTCACAAACTATCTGTGCCCCAAATTTCAGCGAAATTCGACCAGTAGTTTTGAAAGATTAACAAACACACATACATCTTCACACAAACTTTCGCATTTATAATATTAGGTAAGATCAATCTTTTCCATGATCAATGAAGTCCATTGCTGGACCTATGACCTATAAGATATATGTGGAGACTAATGCATCCTAGTGGGGTTTCTGCCAATAGTTGCCGCGCCTGGCATACCTGTCGGCGATAGCAGTGGGTGTTGATGTTAACTGGATCTATACTGGTCCACCTCCTGGATTTTATTCTTCAGTCGCCTTATACTACCTCTACGGGAAGAAGGTGCTATTCAAGATCAACACAACACGGAACCGTGCCCAATGGCGTACGTGGATTTTAATTTAATTCGAGTGGCGTTTATTTCGCCTTCACCGAAATGCTCACATTCTTTCTCATCTGTACTGTATATTACTTAATCCGACATGCCCACCATACCTCAAACAAATTTTTCAATTTCTTTACATATTCCTAGACCGGTCTCTTCGCTACATTGAAAACCTTCCTCTCTGTATTTCTTCCTATTTAAATACATATTACAAGAAATATTGTGCTGTAGTAGCTATTCATTATATTATTATTTTGACTATCAGAAGTGGATCACTCGATTTTAAGACTGATAAGACAAATTCGTAAATAGTTGAATATTAGGTGGTCAATAAAGATACTGCATTCACGCTTGGTATCGTATACTACGGACTAATCTAATATATTTTTTTAGTAAATTGCTAAAAACTAGTGAAGAGAAACTCATCAGTCGGAAATTGGCAGTGGCAGCGTTGGAAGAAGAGATGAATTATGTGAAAAAGCAAAACTTAGTAATAGATGTATTGAAGCAAGAAAAAGCCGAGCTAGAAGAAAAACTACAAGCATTGGATGGGTATAAACAATATTATATACAAGCAAGGTGGTGGAAGCTTATAAAAGTACCAGTATGAACTACTTTTCTTAGGAGTCGGACTTATGTAAAAGTAGTCCAGGCTATGAAAACTTAGGATTAACAACTAATATCAGACAGAGGTTAACAACAGATAGACTGCAATTCTTGTACTTTAAAACTTCAATTTCGACAAAAAGGAATATAGTTATAAAAAAATATTATTTCATAAACATGATATCATGAAACATATTTCAGGCGTGTCAAAAACCTTGCGATGCGCAAGTTGCAACGTCAGAAGCTGAAACGAAAGGCCTCTGACAACGAGAGAATCGTGAAGCGAAAAAGATCCTCAATTTATAGCTCTATAGATGACCCTGTATTCACTGACAGCGGTACTGAATATGTAAGTACTTGATCAGTGGCCCCCTATTTTATGTAGATTGTGACCTACCAAGTGAGTGGTCAGCAGTTGGCTGACTTTTAAAGTGGCACTGTTGGTTGCAGGATTTTCGTTTTGGGGGCTTGACTAGTCAACGGTAGGCAAAGAATTAGGATAAGGAGAATGCTGTTTTTTTTTTTATAGGTTTCGGAGAGAGGAGGATTTTTGGATCTCTTTAATAAATGCCGTGCCAGGATGGGTTCATGTGTCCCTGCAGTTCCGGGACCAGAATAGGGCTATGGTATCCCCTGCCTGTCGTAAGAGGCGACTGAAAGGGGGCTTCCAGGGTTGCGGGCGGCAAGAGTGGGAGCTCAAACCGTCCAGCAAGTGACCCCGGGAAGGACGACGGAATAGG
>MOOZ01001128.1:1200651-1227485 GCA_002930495.1 Cecropterus lyciades
TTGGGTATACCGTTAATATGTAATTCGGTGTAGTATGTCATAGGCTCCGAATTCACGACTAATGTTAATTTTGTTTAAGTCAGGATATCGAAAATTGTTGGACCGGGGCAGGTTTCAAAGTCACACCTATTTCTAGCGTGAAGCAGTTCTTGCGTTTCGGTGGAACTCGATTCTAGGTATAACTTTGACATGTAATTCGGTTTACCGTGTCATAAGCTCGGGATTGAATCCCAGGCTAAATGTAAACTTTTGTTTTTTCAAGGTTGCAGATCGAGAACCTGTAGTTGAGCTGGGAGATACCACTGTTGCACCTATTTCTAGCGTGAAGCAGTTCTTGCGTTTCAGTTGAAATGTATGGTTGCCAGCCCAATTTCATATGAGGCGACCATTTTAGTCCTTGGTAGTAGTAACGTATTTGTGGTCGACTTCAGGTCCTCAGGTTATCTTATTTGAGATTGATCACGGGTGTCCGTGGACGACAGTGACCTCTTACTATCAGGTGTACTGCATGCTCGTTTGCTACTTCTATAATATTGCTATACTACGGTATAACTAACGTGACCATTTTTTGTTGACTCAAAACGGGACATCTTATAACCGATTATGTTATGAGAGGAAATTCGATTTTAAATTTCAAGCTAATAAACTTTTGTCCGTGGAAATAAAAATCCTTCCAGATGATTTTAAGTAACGACTCGTTTCATAAATTTTCTAATATTTCTCATAATTATAACTATGGTTGTAACGGAACTCCGCCTCCGTTACTGCGGAACTTCCGCAAAAAAGTCGAACCTCCGCTTTCACATCCACCTCCGATTTTATTTGCGAAGTTATGATGGAGGTTTATTTACGTTGATCTTGACTTACAGCGCGCAAGGCCGCTCAGCTACATGTTGCAACTAGATGAATATCTTTATTGTGATAGAGATATAACATTTAAAGATTTTTCTCTCATATTTCGCACTTACTTATCGGAGCTATCAAGTTCAGTGCTAAGTAAACAATTATTTAGTGACAGCCGGCACGGAAGGCGACAAATCCGCAAAGCTGTTGTTCGTGAATATAATTTTCCTCTTCTTAATTTTGATTATTAGTAATTATTTGATTTTTATAAGAACTGTACTATGTAAAGTTCACCTCCGTCTTCCGCCACCATTAACGTCCGCATCCGCGGAGGTGAGACTCTTAACTTCCGCATCCGCCTTCGCCTCCGCTAAGATGACCTCTGTTACAACCCTAATAATAACCGCTATGCTTGCCATGCATGCGTCCCAACTTTTTCACGGGAACATCGAGACTATAAACTGAAAAACGAGACGTTTGGTGACGTTAGGTATTACTGATATCTATTGGAGTTCCATTGATTGTTTTGCATTCTGATAACAAGAGTAGGAATAATATATTATAATTAAGTGGATGCTCGTGTCATGATTTAAATTCAAAGCCATTATGCATTAAACAATATTGTGTTATTATTACATTAAACATATATTAATATACGTTGTATTTAAAGAAAGGTTAGGTCTACATGGAGGTTTTAGAATAGCTGAGTTATGCAAATAGTTATGATAAGTAGAACGAAAACAGATTAATGATCGCTGAGTATTAAAGTGACGTGGAAATGTGTGCCGGTTATATTGCCACACTTACGACATTTTCACGCTATTAACACAAAATTATCCGGAAAATTTAAATGAGGTATAATGGACGTGAATGGCCGATTGCACGATATATTTATTACGAATTCACATTTTCTTTTATCTTTCACTGCAAATTCAATCAATTCGATCCAGCCATTACTTATTGCTTAAAAAAGAAAGAGAAAGATTTTTACCAAAAATATAAGTAACCTTTTCTTTTCATTATGTATGTATGTATTTTCTACTGCAAATTTTAACTTTATTAAGGGTTTACGAACGGTGATACTCTAGTGGTAAGAAACTTTGCATTTCAATCCTGGGGTCCGAGGTTCGACGAATCTGCTGCACTAACCTCTGATTCACCTTAACTATGTGTAATTTAGAAATTACTTGCTTAAACTGTGAACGAAAACATCATAAGTAAACCTGCACACTTTCACTCTAATACTACACCCTTGCCCAGCCACGGGACAGTAATAGGTTACCGACAAAGACTATAAAATGCCACTAAGAATTTGTTTGCAAGGTTTACAAGTTATATTTTATAATATGGAAGTAGCAAACTAGCATGCTTTCCATCTGATGGTAAGAGGCTACTGTCGCCCATGGACATCTGAAATCAACCCCATATAAGATCTGAGTCTTACCTTACCTGTGGTTAGCCACACATGCGTTGGTACACCTGAGGACTACGTTGGAACGTCTCTGATAAGTTTGTCTCTTTTACCACACCCTTCAGACCCGTACGCTGCAGCGCATAACACTGCTGTTATTAACCAGACATAGGTGTGGCGGTGGTGCTTCCGGAGTGGAACTACAAAGAGTTCTACCACCTTAAAAATTACAAGTATAAATGAATTACGAGTATTTAGTTAAAATCGATTGCAGGTGGACGAATCCGAACTTCAAGATGAGCCTCTCCAACTGCGTCTCATGGACCACGACACGTACTCAGCGAACGACGCGATAGGAAAAGTGGTCATCAGCCTGGCTCCACTGTTGGCCAGAGAAGCAAACAATGCCAAGGGTACCACTGGACCGCCTGGAGGTACGTGTATTTTTAATCGACTGCGTCAGAAGGAGGGTAATGTTTTCCGAGCGTATAAATGTATGTTGTTTGTATGTATGTCCATTTCTTTAGCATGCGCTACAGCCCAAAAGGTTTGATGGATTGTATCGTATGACATATCATTAGAATCGTCTTAGTTTGCAGAGTGGTAAAAAGTGGGGGGAGGGGACTTTTTACTATAAAGACAATATGGGTATGAAATAGAAGCAAGAAAATAGACGATTCTAAAAATATATATTATAATACTTTTACTTGACTGGATGATTTTTCGTTTTAATATTTTTAACAATGTTACTAGTATTGATAAAAGCTGTAACAACAGTGCCCTTAGTACGAGTTTATTACGTTTTCCCAAAACAATAATTGTTTACGTTTTTGCCATACTTTGCAATGTACGTTGCTCGTTTACATTTTCGGCCACACCTTGCCGTGTAATGTGCTTTGTAATGAGTGGCAAAAACGTAAACAATGAATGTTTGATGATCTGATGACGAAATGATAATGATGTAAATTACCAATTTGTATTTACTTCACTTTATAATCCCTAAATGTAATATCCATATATGAAAGTATTCAATAATCCGGAATAATACGATTTCCGTAACTGTTTTTGAGTACTATATATAATCATACGCATATTATAAATACGAAAGTTTGTGAGGACGAATGTGCGTTTTTACTCTTTTATGCAAAAACTTCTGGGCGGATTTATCTGAAATTTAGCAGGCAAAAAAAATATAACATAGATTAACACAGAATACTCATTATCGTGATAGACACCACCGAAGCGGGCGGAGCCGTGGGAATAATCTAGTATTTTTATTCACGAGTTATATATTCACGACTAACTTGTAGTTTTTTCATATATTCATATGTAGACATCCTTTGTGTAAAGCTAATTTAAACGCTGTGTAATCGGAACATTACGTGAGATCCTAGTAAATGCATACACGTATGTACATAATTTATATTTAAATGCTTCGTTGTTACGAGTGGCTCATATGTTACGTATGACTGTGTAGATATGGTGTTACATCGTTATAACTAAGACACTATTGATAATATGTATATTGGAATGCCTTTTGTATGCAGCTTATTTATATTTAAAGATGTGTAAAGATTTTTATTATAGGCCTTTTTTATTATGGAGGGGAAAACTTTCAAAAGGTACCCAACGCAACTCAGGGAGCGATTAATTACTATCGAATTTTAAGCACTAGAACCACTCGATGGCAATCCTCAGGAGCAGCAGCAACGCATCCGTAATCGACTTCAGATAGAACCCCTGTTCTATATGAAGTTGCTTGCAGATGTCCATGGGCGTCAGTTACCTCTTACCATCAGGTACTTAAGCGCAATGCCCTGTTTACCAACTTTATTGCCATCATTATTCTTTAATACCAGGTGCCGTAATGTCTGGCTGGATTCCGGTCTTCGACACGATGCACGGTATCCGCGGCGAGCTGAACGTCATCGTCAAGGTGGAGCTGTTCTCGGACTTCAACAAGTACAAGACTTCCAGCTGCGGGGTGCAGTTCTTTCATTGTAAGTTTATTGATGATTAGCAATGTTAATGCTCGCTTACGTCTCGGATATCAGTTGCATCGACGTACTGTTCGAAGGGTTTCGTCTATGTTAGCGCGCGCGGGTCCGTAGCGGTGTTCTGGTTATGTTGGCAGTCGGCTAAATTTAAAGTTGCGTTGAGATCTTGAGGTTAAATGTAAATCAATAGAAAAGCAAAGTGAAAAAGATATCGCATATCTTTTCATCACACAGCGCTTGTTCTGCTTACCAAAATTGGGCTAGTTGGCACCGTCAGTCTAGTAAATGTTGATTGTGGATTAATGTTTTATTTCTATACAATACTAGAGAGCTATAGAAATATAACCAGAATTATCTAGGTTAATTAAATTCTTTCACCAGGTCCCATGATCCCGCCCGGGTACAGAGCGACCTCTATCCACGGTTTCGTGGAAGAGTTGATAGTGAACGACGATCCCGAATACCAGTGGATCGACAAGATTCGAACGCCAAGAGCTTCGAACGAGGCTCGGCAGGTGGCTTTCATCAAACTTAGTAATCAGGTATGTGATTATCTATTTTTCTTATCACTTCAATTGACGTCAAGTAATTATTGGTATTAATTATTTTCCCACTGCTGCACACCGTCCTTCTATGAGGAAGTCACCGCACAAAGGCTGCGGAGAGAGAGAGTCAGAGAGATTCTCAGACCTCCCTATCCGTAGCTGGAAAGTCGGGCGTAGGTACAGGGTACACCATGCCCAGTTCCTACGCCCATAACGAAGGCATTGGCGTAGGATAAGGTACCCCCGTATCCTACGACAATGCCTACGTTAATCCTGAGCCAAAGTAGAAAGCCTCAAAGTGTCGCTCCCGGAGTTCCCGTGCGAACTGCGAAGATGATGGGATGGAGAAACTCCAACTCCATCCTAACAAGAGATGGGTCCGGACGCGGGAAAACGCCGTCGGGAGTGCGGACGAGTGTTACTAGCGTACCCGTGTAAAGGGACACCGTGGGGTTTTAGCCGGTAGGAGTCCGGCATATCCGTTCTTGTGCCCCCGCGGCAGAAGGGGAACCTGTTTCCCCACGACAAAAATGTCCATATTATACCGCGCTGGCCAAGTGCGAATTGGTAGACTTTACATATATTTGAGAACATTTTTTTAAAGAACTCGCAGATGTGTAGATTTCCTTCCTGTAACTATGTACTGTAACTATATACTGTATGTACTGTAACTATGTAGTTTTCCTGTAACTATTAAGTGATAATTAATTTCTAATACGCACATCATTTAAGAAAAGTCTGTGGTGCGTCCCTGGGATTCGAACCTCGTGTAGCGTAGTTCATCGTGTATCGTATCGAATCGTATCGTATTCTATCGTATCGAATCGAATCGTATCGTATCGTATCGTATCGTATCGTATCGTATCGCATCGCATCTTATTGTATCGTATCGAATCGTATCGTGTCGTGTCGTGTCGTGTCGTTTCGTATCCTATCGTATCGTATCGTTTCGTATCGTATCATATCACATCGAATTTTATCGTATCATATTGTATCGTATCGTATTATATCATATTGTGTGGTATTTCCGATTCCAGGTGCAACGTTTAGTCGGTTTGAAAGCGGCGGAGTTAGGCGCCAACGCCGTGGTCGGCTACCAGCAGGACTTCGATCTCGAAGGCGAAGCGGGAGTGGTCGCAAGGGCCATTGGTATGATCTTACTTTTTATACAATTATACTAAATAGATACATTTATCAATTGTCATTGAAAAAAGTCAATGCTCAGGAGGTTTAATAAAAAATCGACGCCAAGTACATATGTATATCGAGAATAGAATAATTAAGACAAAAATTGATAATTTTGTGTATGGATATGATTATATAATACTTTTTTTATAAAAATACTTAAGTACGAACAATTTATTTGCCATTTATCGTAACTTTCGATATATTTGTACGATATATCGCAAAGTATTAATAAAACACGATATATTATATCGAAATCATATCGATATTTTTTACATGAACATCTCTAATGCGGAAGTAAAAACACTTGTCACATAAGACATATATCACATAGTCTTATGTGACTAAACGCGATACTTAATCCAGTACAAGTAATCGGTTTTAGGATTATCCATAAATTAAGGTCGATTCCATCCGAGCCAATTAAGTTTCATGGCCTTGGATCAATGTACCACATTATCGGTACTGACATAGTAATTCTACTTAAATTAAGTAATTATATAAATTTTATTACTCGATTTGCAAATAAATACAACATATGTATTTGTTTTTAAACAGTTTATAATCCGTACATTAATAAAAAATATGTTCTGTTTGTACATCGCATATATTTGCAAAAAAAAAGTAGTTTAAAAGACTGAAGATAAGAAATAATACGTATTTCTATATTTTATAGTTCGTATCTTGATTTTACATTCAGTCTTCATTTTATTGAAAAGCATCTACTTTATCAAAAGTTGCATTAAACTTATGTTACATCATAATAAGGCGCGTGAAAACGCGTTTGATATAAATATTTGTGCCTATAACAACAGTGTTAACCCTTTGACCGCCTGACTCTCGGTCGCTTGTCGTGCTCCTAGCGCCCGGCATATTGAATCGTAAAATAAATACCTACACCAAAAAGGGATGTGCAACACTTCACTTTTTCAACGTCGATATTTCGTTCGTCGATATCGTAATACTGATGTTTAACTGTGTAATTAATTAACATCGTGTACTCTATCCTAGCAACGTCAACAGGTAACAACTAATATGTAAATAAAAAAAATCTTATAACTCTTGAGTGCAAGTTATAATAAATTTCAATTCCAATGTTTATCCATACCTCGACGTAAAACTACGGGTATGAACACAACACTTACCTATGGAAAATTTTAGATTCAATTCAAAATAGAAAATTCTATTTTGACTTATATTGATATTTGTGTCGATAAATCTTGGTATATGCCCCATACCTCATGTCGGATTTTGGCGACATGGGCGTTGCACATTGTAATTTATCTAACTTTAGATATTTTTAAGGATTTTTAATTTAAAGACTAAAGCGTGTGGAGTTTTAAATTGTTTATGATTATTTAATTAACAATTAACCTATTAAAAAAATCTTTTTGATGTAATACAGCGTATTTAAGTAAAAAAGCTGATTAAACGAGCTATGGTATTTGGTCGTAAATATACGACTCAGGCGAAATGGAGCCGAAAATGTTTGTCCGGTAAATGCGACGTAAGCAGTTAAAGTGTTAAGCGTCGCTGTGTTCTGGATATATGCTTATCTGAGGCGTTCTTACATAGACCTTAAGGGTAGTAACGCATTTGTAAACTAATCTTATATATAAAATTGTCGTGTCACAATGTTAGTTACCTTACTCCTCCGAAACGGCTTTACCGATTTTTACCAAATTTTATATGCATATTCAGTAGGTCTGAGAATCGGCTACTATTTTTCATACCCCCAAGTGATTAGGGTTCACCCTTAACATTTATTTTTTATTTTTGGACGAAATATTTTGTTTTTATTTTTCAATAATTTGGCATTAAAAAAACAAACAACCCTAAATTTTTACCCATTTATCACCAACCCCTAGTTTTAATAGCCATTTTAGTAATTTAATCATTTATATCGCAAACCAACGTTTGCCGGGTCAACTAGTGCTCATGTAAACTCATGTTCATTGAGTATGCTCACCAACTGTCCGATCATATCTGTCAAGATATCCATGGCAGTGACCACTCACCATCAGATGGACTGCAAGCTCGTTAGGTATTTCCATTTATGAATGTGTTCCAGGTACCGCCGTCAGCATTACGCCACTGCCTTTGCCGAGTCAGCCGACGAATATGCCGTCATACACGCAGCAGTGAGTATAAAACTATAAACCTTATACGGATAGTCTATCAATTATTATCTCTAACATTACACTGTCCTTGATTTTGACGTATAGTCGGAACAGTGTCAAAATTTATTTATATTTAAGAAAATGATCCATCAACTCGGTTAGTGGGGTAGTTCCGCCTGGCATTCGTGTCGGTTATCCCAGTGGGTGTTTATGGTACACATGAAGACGCTGCTGCCCAACTCTTGGATTTGTCGTCTTATTCTTCTTTTTAGTCGTCTTCGGCATTGACGGGTAGAAAGGAAGTGGTGCTATTCAAAAACCACACGGAAGGTTGTGGTCTGTCTATTAGCATAGCGTTATATAAATAGGAGGAATTTTAACTTAGTACTCAAGGGCAGTACTAAATGTATTTCCTAATGTATCTTTTATTTAATTATCTGAAAGTGATTTCATTGACTTAAATATGCATTTTTAAAAATATGTTAAAAATGTTTTTTTTTTATATCTTAAAAATTGTCCCAATACTCTATAAACAGTAAACAATATGTCAGTTCATAATAAAAACAATTTTAAAGCAATTATTTTTTTATTAACGAGAAGTTTATTTAATCTGTCCAATATATGAATAAATAAAAATTTGAGTACCTTATGCCAATGAAATGTAAATCTACATACACTTTACATATGTTTTTAATCGACTTTTTGTTTTGATTTCGTGCCAAATAGCAAGAAGTTTTACCTGTCAACAAGGCAAGCTTTAAATGTTTTATGTCGATGTTGTCACTGCACACGTAACATAATATATTTTACATATATATTATATATGTCTAGATTGACAGAACTCCATGTTGTCTACATTTTATTTTATCTGTAGTCTTATACAACGCTCACATACACGCACGTACGTGTCTGTACATGCACGTCATACATACATACATGAATAAAAAATCAAATAATTGCGAACTAGACATATATGATATCTTTGTTAATTTTAATTACCGTAAGGTATATCCAATATAAATAAATAAATAAAATATACTTATAATTTTTTCTTTGCATGGTTTGTCGTGTCTGTCCCTGTCTGGTCTGTCGTAATCAAAACATAGACAATTAAAAAAGTATTTGGACATTTTGGTGACCGACGATGAAAGCATTACCGATTTAAATCTGTATTATCAGAATCATCAAGAAGAACTACAGAAGCTGTTAAGTATTCTACATCCGAGTACTGCTTTTTTACTGGATGAACCAGATAATATAGATGAGGATGAAAAAAGCTATGATTTGCCTCGACAATCTAGTATCAAAAGCTACGGCGGAAATGTATCCATATTTCAAGACGAATATGTTTCTCAAAAAAGCCTCAAACATCTCACTGAAGACCAGTTAGACCTAAACAGACTTTTGAATCGAACAGAGGATTCCGACCCAGAGTCTTCTGGTCCAATTAAAACTATTAAAAAGATCAAAACTAACTTCTTTAAAAAGAAATTCGCCAACATGCGACGTGGCCCGAGAAAATCAGATGTACGAGATGTCCCTGATTTACGCGAAGATCAAATGTCTATAAGATCTAATTCGTCAGATATGTCGCGTATTTCATTGTCGGATATAAGGAACGAGTTTAGAAAGTTGAAACGGTTGAAAACACCTAAGATTAGAAAAGTCATTAGTAATGAAGACGAAGGTATGGCTATGGCGTCTATCCTTGGTAGGTCAGTGATACATGCGCATACTAGTCTCGCTTGTATTACGGAGAGTCAAGATTCGGAACATTCGCCCGCGCCTATGAGACGAACCAGTGAATCAGAACCGACGGTTAACGTTTCTAATGATGATAACGCTAAAATTGACGGCAAAGAAAAAAATCAATCAGATGCTACTGATTTGAAATTAAATATACCAGAAATACATTGTTCTTCACTGGAAAATATTAAAAGTGATAACGTAAAGCCAAGTCCCGAACGTAAGATATCAGAATCGTGCCCTACGACTCCAATGGTAGTTAGAAGTGAAAATCTTCTGACATTGCCAGGACAAGGCGATTCTTATGGTTCAGTGTCATCTATATTATCCGCAGACAGCTCCGAAATGTACTCTAGTTCTGAAGAAGAAGACGAAAGTTTAGAATTCCAGAACAATGATAAAGAATCAATCGAAACAACAAGCTCAGTCGTTCAATCAGTACTCAGTCACGGCGTTGATCCAAAATTCATAGCACAAATGGAAAAGAAATTGACAGAGCTTGAAATCGGCAATTCTGATCATATCGATACCAAGACTAATGACGAGAAAATAATACCGAATATAAAACTCGACATTCGAACGACCGAAATGCAAGAAAAGTATGATAGCGACAAAGTTAAATTAGAAGAGAGCCTATCGAGGGTGGAAGTTTCCACATCAACTTCGGATATCGATAAGTGTGTAAAATCAAATAATCACCACCATTTTATTAAAATAAATAATCCTTTTGCACACAAAAAAGTATCTGAAAGCTTTAGCGCCCCCTCGTCCCCAGTTGAGAAGAAGGGCTTTGTATATCGCTCCTCTAAACGGATAAAGAGACAACTCTCGAAGATTTCCAAAAGCAGCATGATTAAAAGCTTGTCGCATTACTCCCTGTTGCCAAAGAAAAAGCATGCGGACCCCAAACCCCCGATGAGTCAACCAGGTTCTGCTTCTGACGTCACTTCCTCCAAAGCGCCTAGTGAGACTGTGCTAGGTTCTCCCTTCCTTTCTTATACAGACTTACTAAGTCTTGACAAAGAAGGATTTCATCCTAACACGCGTCTTCACAAAAGCGATGAGTTGGATATTGCTAAAGTATCCATGTACATAGGTTCGGAACCAGTTTCTAGAACATCTTTCAGCGGTCCGTCTAGCCACAGTGGTAAAGACGATGGACATTATCACGACCACAAAGTTCCTAAGAAAGAAAAATGTGGTCTAAAACCGACGGGGTTAGTTCACACTGCAATGGAAACAATATTAATTGACACAGTGCAATCATTGCTTATTCCTACAAGCCCCGATCCTGGATCAGGTAAATCGGAAGGTCAAAAGTTCTTTGATGATGTTAACGAAAAGTTAGAAAAAGTAGAAGAAGCTAGAAATAAAGAAAAAGTTGACGACGTAAAAATGGTAATAAGTAAAGAAACTTCTCAAGAGAAAAGAGAGAAGAAACTGATCAGACAAGATAGCGTAGATTCGAGTGCGGAGCCGTGCGAGTCGCGCAAAATGTCCAAAGAGATAGACCCTAACCTTGTCATTCCATGCAAATTAACTCAGAACACGCCAGTGTTGCAACACTTCCATCCCATACTTAGCGGAGCACCTAATCTAGAGACCATACCATCGTTGCCAGAGAGTAGCTTAGATCACGCGGAAAGTTTAGACGTAGTGGGTGTTGAGGAGAAGCGTGAGGGTGAGACTAACAGTGCTAGCGTGTGTGGTAACTCGCATGCAGCGTGCGATGTTGACAGGAGCGAGCGGGAGAGGGAGAAGTGTGACAAGGACAAAGGATCGCCGAGACACGCCCGCCACGAGTCGTACGGCGGTAAGGATCCGGTGGGCAGCGCTACGGCTGCCGTCCAGAATGTATCGCTAAACTCCTCTTCCACGCCCATGGGGATTCACCGACGATCGTCTGATTCCGATCTCAGTGTCACTCCAAAAGGTATGTGTAAACGGATCATAAAAAAAGTGCGTGCGTACACAGTACACATGTCAGAAGTGAAACTTCTTTGGCAAAGTAATTATTCAATTTTATTTATATTTATACTTATCTAAAGCTTTAGATTTCCGAGATTTAGAGGAAGGAAAAAAGGAAGATATGTTAGAAATTTTACTAATTTTATTGTAATTAAAATAAAAAATAATAATAATATTATTTACCTTCTGTATACTTATATTATCCTGGTATATTTGCGATATATATTTTAAATTCTATTAAATCAAATAAAATAAAAAAAACGAATGCTATAACGCCATAAGTGGGCAACTATTTAAAAAGTCAAAAATAATATTTACAGATGAGCCATCAAATTCGAGCGAGCGTTACACCTATATTTTATTTATAGAAATATAACATTTGCTCGTTAGAATTGTACTACAACGTCGCGGTGGAAGGGTACCGCTTAACTTAGTAAGACCCTTTATTCGATTGAGTATATCTATTTATTTACTAGATTTAAATTGATAAGTAAAAATACTGCGAAACTGGATAATCGTCACATTCACAGGATGTGACGGTTATCCAGTTTCCCAGTATTTTCGCTAGGTATGTAGGTCTAGATCTAGTCTCTAAACTAAATTTAATTTATAAACGACACTGAATTTTTCGTCCTCCCTTTAACCCATATGTCTAGTAAATAGCTAAGCCGATTTTTATGGAACATGTTTAAGTGTTAATTATTTGTTATGCCCTTTCATTCGATACCCCACTTGTGAATATTTTAAAAATATTTGAGTTTTCATCACCACTCTCACCATCTATGTCTAATAACTGACTGAACCGATTTTGATAAAACATGTTTAAGAACCAGCACCCGGAAACCTGCTGTCTAACAAATAAAGTTTAAAGCGAGAGATGCAGAATTTCTTTGAAGTTCTCACCTCCTCCATAGTTATATTGCCCTAGTATTATACATTTGCAATTTAGAATGAATTTTATAATAAAACGTACCACATTTTCGTGTCTCGTTTCATCCTTAAAAAAGTTACCCTCATGTGCGCAAAGAAGTTTCATTTCCAAGACGTATTTCGGGTCTTTTGTCATTTTTAGGATCGTCGGGTTCGAGAAGAGTTCTTAGGGGAAGCAACATCTTTGTTACTTTAAGTAAGAGAGTGGAGTCGATCATAGATAAGAATACTAGTTGGGGCACATTATACGGCTTGTCTATGTGTAGCAGAATGGCTGCCGTCTGAACTTATGAATTTTTAAAAATCGGATCATGTAACGCGACATCTAAATATGAGTATATAATATCGAGAGCTGAAGGATTTTAGATAATGTAAGGATTTTAGACGTGTTTCCTTCAATATCAAGTTCATTTTAGGTAGTTCGCTTAATGCATCAGCTGGCAATGCCGGTGGCGCCATCTTGCGGCCGTCGATGAACAGCAACAATCTGGAGATGTTGGAGTACCCATTCCTCACAATGACGGAGTATCCGCCGGGTTTCATTGTTCATATTGGTAAGTAGTTTTAGTGACTAAATTGCGAATATTTTAATTTGGTTATTAGTGAGTACCTACCATAACATTATCATTACTTTTCTCTCGCCTGCTCTTAACACTTTATTTATATACATATACACTTTATTTATGCGCCTATTACATATTATTACGTAAGAGATTTTAAAGGCTGAGAGTTGTCAAGGCCTGAGAGTTAGTTCCTAAGTAGCGTTTCTCAGCCTTTTTCAGTCCACGGACCCTTAGGAAATCAAGTACAGGTTTCACGGACCCCCTTAATAAAATAAACAGCAAATAAACGGATTAGGTATTTATTTTAGTTTTTATAGATACAAAAAAAAATACAAATACAGAAGGTAATTGTAACTGTTTATTATGAAAAATATGAAAAAAAATAAATGTAAAGGTTGGTGTTGCTTTTTTGCAACTAAATCAGGGATATACATCATTGGATGCATCTTTTCATTTTTTTAAAATATCGTGTGCATAGATTACATTTTTCTAATAATACTGGTTTGCCGATTTTTCGTTTTGCGGCCCATTTGCATTTAATGAGCGATTTATGTATGGTCCAGATGACACCGCGGACCTCGGTTCTAAAGCACTCTCATTCCGAGAGAACACCTATGGTCAGAAATGTGACAATGACGCGTAGACAAGCGTCGATTAAGTTACTTAGCAAGCGTTCAGTGGCATCCTATCCGGCGTGTCGCAGGCGGGACGGTGTGCGCGCGTTCCGTGAAGTTAGTGGACAGCGGCGGGGAGAGCGCCGCGCGCGCGGCCTGGTGGGCCGAGCTGCGCACCGAGCTGCGGGCGCACGCGCGCGCGCTGCGCTGCGCCGCCGTGCTCGCCTACTGCGAGCGGGCCGCCGTCAGGTGAGGGGGGNGAGGGGGGGGGGGCGGTTACCTAAGGTAGCTCACAGATACGTTAACACCCCTAAAGACTAAGTTGAAAAATATGTCTCCATTATTAAATTCCATTAAACCAGAATACTATATCTTTTAATACTGCTGTTATTAGCCAAAAAAAATGGTTGGTTTACACTACATCTTTTAATCCTGCTGTTATAAGGCAAAAATGAATATGGCGTTGGTGCTTCTAATGAAGCTGACTGGAGCCGAAACAGAAAAGCTTCTACCACCATAATACGTTGATGTTATTTTCATTTCTCTCTCTCTCTCATTTATTTTTTCTCATGTTGTTTGTGTTAACAGGGAGGACGTTATCGTGCTATCGGCTTCCGGTACGGCTGCAGTCATCAATCTAGACTGCGATTTCACTTCGGATGAACCACCTGTTACGAGTAAGTTTTTGGTGAACTTTCGCATACATTGAAATTTATTCATAACTAGTTGTTAGACGACCCACGTGGCGGAGCGGTTACTGTACTGGTCTGACACGCAGTGGGTCCCGGGTTCGATCCCCGGCCAGACAGACATATGAACGATGAGTTTAGATTTCTGTTCTGGGTCTGGGTGTTTCTGTATTCTTCTTTGTGTGTCCATGGCACCCACGACACAGGAGAACATCCTACTGTGGTGTTATGAAAGCGTTTATGTTTATGTTCTCACATTTTTACCTTCGTATAAAAAATAGAAATTTGTTTTACTGTCAATAATTTTACCAACATAGTATTTTTTTTTAAAGAACTGAACTGCGACTGCGTGCGCGTGGGGCGCATCCTGGATTTATTTGTTTAAACACACCCTATTTATTTTTCTATATATTTCTTATTTTATATCGTCAATGAAAGTTGCACTAAAATCGTTTCACTCCTTTCGGTGGTTAACCGAAACGAACAGACAGACAGACATAGAAAAATTGTATATTTTGTTTTTAGCCCTAGTATTTTATAAACATTCACATGCATTTTTTAAAAAGCAGAAATGTTGGCATTATAAACAGACCCTCTTCACATGACTTTTCAAAATTTATCTGTGTATAATATAGATGATGAATATAGATAATAGAATTGTATGGTTTTGGAATATTGTACTAGGGCATTCATATAGAAGATGTCTTCTCTAAAATAATTTTCAAGTGTCGCAATAATATCTAAGTTCCCTGAATCCGATGCATTCGGTCTCCAGTTCCGAACGGCACGAAGTCAGCGTTGGAGGAGAGCGAGGTGGAGAGTTGCAGTGTAGCTCACGTGCCGTACTCGCCCGGCGCCGGGCCCTACCGCGCTGAGCTCGCCACCTGCGGCGGATGTCGGTGAGGATATGAACGGACCTAGCTGGCATAGCGGACCTAGTTTAGCGGACGTAGATTAGGATCTTCTCGCCTTCGCAATGACTGGCCCAGAACAAGTGGTAAAGTGGTAGTTGTGGTATATTATATATATGTAATACCTCGGAAAAGTATGTCTCCCTTAGACATACTTTTCCGAGGTATTTCATCTTAGTCCTCAGGGGTAGCAACGAATCTGTGGCTAACCTTAGGTGATACTTCGATCTTACCTAGGGTTGATTGCAAATGTCCATGGGCTGCACTGGCCACTTACCATCAGGTGGGCTGCATGCTCGTTTACTACTTCCATACTATAAGAAAAAAAAAACACAAATATATTGATGGGAGTTAGCCCGCCACCTTCACCGCGCTGAGTTTGCTACCTGTTGGCGGCTGTCGATGTGGATATTAACGGACCTAGCTTAGCATTGTGGATTAGATCTCTGAATCTAATTTCGATCTAGGTTCCCCTTACGGCGTCGAGCTGACTACCTGCGACGGATGTCGGGGAGGAAATAAACGGACATAGCTTGGCTTAACGGATGTATATTATGTTGATAGGGGTTACCTTTACTGAGCTCGCTACCTGCGCCGGGTGTTATTGAGGCTATAAACGGACCTAGCTGGGCTTAGCGGACGAAGATTATGTTCATAGGGATAGCTAGGTACGGGCAGGGGGGAGGGGGACAGCTGCCTCCCCCTATGCGGTCGGTCACTGATAAACAAAAATAGCGTCTATACTTTTCAAAAATTTGACGTTGTATGAGAAATTTTAAGGATTATGTAACAGCTTCCTCAAATAATGAACTATTTCTTGTATTTTATTTGTAATTTTTACCTCCACTACTAATGCGAGATACTCATTAATACCACGATTAACACAACATCGTCTCGATCTGCAAAATATTCTTGATTTGCCCACCCTATAGGTATTCCTGGTTATGGCCTTGGGGATTCTCCCCTCCGCCTTTACCGCGCTAAGTTTTCTAGCTGCGTTGGATACCGGTGAGACTATAAACGGATCTAGCTTAGCTTAAGCATAATGGTTACCCCTCTGAACTTAGTCGCGCCGAGCTCTCCATCTGCAGCGGCTGTCGGTGAGGCTATAAACGGACCTAGCTTAATGTTGTGGATTTGGTTCAGTGGGGTTCCGCTAACCGTGCCGAGGTTACCATCTGCGGCGGATGTCGGTGAGGATATAAATAAACTTAGATTAGCATTGTGGACAGGTTCAAAAGGATTGCCCCGTTGAACGCGACTTGCGTCACAACGTTATTAAGTTTAGTGTAGAAGTATTTTAATTCTTTAGCGATTCTTCTGTTTATATTTTAATTGAAATTTTGAATGAAATTTCAAATATTTTTTTTTCAATTACATATTTCACTTTTAAAAGAAATTAAAATAGAGATAATATGTTATTCTCCCTATAGTAACATTTTTTACCTTTTTGTAACACATCAACTTCGATACAAAAATAATTCGATACAAAAAACCAAGGTCCTTCGTTGTTACGTCAATAACGATGAATTATCATCCCAATATCGTTAATGATGATAGTAGACTCAGCATGTTTGTTTGCAGACGAGCCCGGGTACCCACAGTACTGCTGGCCACTTGCGCCAAGCCGAGTAGGCTCGTGTCTTACGCGAAGGCTGTTACGCTTACGGCGGTCGGTGAGTGCCCTATTATTTTTCTATTAACTCTTCTTAATTCAACTCTATTTTTTTTTGCAGCTACTTGATGTTATCATATTTTCTATGGCAATTTAATCGACGAATAAGCCACTGTAAATTGCGTAGAATTTTAGATCCTAACTGAGCCACAAAGTTAGCAACGTTGGGTGGCCATTTGAATGGATGACCAGTGGATTTTTTTGTACCAAAGAAGTATCAGACATGCATATCGGCCGCCTGGACGTAAGTAGTCACTGCCGCCCGTAGACGTTCATAATACCTTAAAATACATAGCGGAGCAGAATACTTTCTATCTGATGGTAATTATACGTTGCTACTCCAGAGGACTAAGATGTTCGTCTCATATGAAAGTAAGCCGGCATCCACACAAGAACTGCTTCACTTGGTACGTGGTGTGTGGTGACGGTACCTCCCTAGTTGAACCATACTCGTTGTACGACCTTTCAAATGCTTTAACGTCAAGTTGGTTAACTTTGATGATGTTGTAAGATTTTTTTAATGTAAAAAAATGAAATGCCCTTATCATATGTTTTCTTGAGTAGTAATTGTCTTTTTATAATTTTATTTAGAAAAAGAAATGAGAGAAAATTGACCTTTAGAGAGCATTCATAGTTGCCTTAAGTTTTGGGTATCTTTGAACGGAACTATTTTGGAAATCAAATATCCTTGAATTTTGATAACTTTAATATCATGCGTAATATGGAACTCTTATTCTGAAAAAAAAAATGAAACCAGTTTTATTCAAAGTTACCTTGACTGTACTTGTTTTAAGTATTTTTTATTTATAGCGGCCAGGGCCCGTAGGGCTCCGCCCGCGGCCGAGCCGGGAGCCAGAGATATCTCCGACCAGCTGCCCTTCCTGGAGTACGAACTGCACAAGTTGCTTCTCGCTAAGCTCCGGATGCAGGTAACGAACAGAGGTTCTCAAAGTTTTTAAGATATGTATGACTAGCTGTTCCCTGCGGTTTGATCCGCGTTCAAATATAATATGGATTATATTGTAATACATTTTGATAGTATGGATTTTGACAGAAGAAAGGCTGTTAAGAAGAAAAAATGTTACCTTAAGATATGGACTGTAGATACATTTTCATTTAAATTATATTCAGTTATTTTGGTTTAATGCGATTTTATAATAATATACACATGATAATTCTTAAATAAGAGATCTTTTTTGTAATTATTTATTCTCAGTCCTCTAAATATTAATATTTGCACATCTATTTGCGATGTACAGACACGCAGAGCATTAATGTTAATTATATGTAGGGGTTTTATTAAAAATAAATATGAAACAATGGAAAGTAGACATTAAAAAAAGAGTTGTAAGCGTGTTTCAAGATACAACACCAACTCTATTATTAAATACCGAAACGTCACAATAGGACTTATGAATAATAATATGATATTGTTCTAAACAAATTAAAAAAAAACGTTTTAGTAGCATTTTTTGGATACAACGCTATCTATCATCAAATAGCATTATATTTTAAGGTGGTAGAATTTTTTGTAGATCGACTCTGAAAGCAGCACCGCTACTATGTCTGCCTGATTACAGCAGTTTTATACACTGTTGTGTTCTGGTCTGAAGGGTGTGGTAAGGGAGACGTACTTATCCGAGGCTTACCAACTTAGTCCTCAGGGTAGTAGCACTGCAACTGTCGCGTCTGGGGCTAACCTCACGTAAGACTGGTCTTAGCTGGGGTTGATTACAGATGTCCATGGGCGGCAGTGGCAACCTACCGTCAGATGTTGCATGCTCGTTTGCTACTTCCGTATAAAAAAAAGCCGAAACTTGCCATATTAATAATAATTTGTTATGTCCCCAGGGAGCGAACGCACTTTTCAATCTGCAAACACAGATAGCGATAGGCGAGCGCTGCGTGATGGCGCTGGCCAGCGGAACTGCAGTTCGCTTGGCGGCCTTACCGCCACCCACGCCACCCAGGATCAAGGTAGATTTTGAAACATTAGAAGAATTGATAAAAAAATAGTACACCTATTTTTTTTATCACATACTCGTTTTACCTATTACTTTACAAAAATCTAAAATCATTAAAAAATATATTTTGGTATTTCGCAGGCTTCGGAAAATGACAAAGAAGCTTTGGAGATACAGAAGGCGTTGTTCGACACATTCACAGCTAACAAGACATCAAATGGATACGATATAAGTATGTTGTAACATTTTATTTTATTTATAAATAGTAATAAGACAAACGGGCTGATGGAAAACTTAAAGTCCATGGATATTTACAATACTATTCGACTCAGAAAGAACCCCTGTTCTATATAAAGTTGCTTACAGATGTCCATGGGCGACAGTGGCCACTTACCATCAGGTGGACTGCATGTTCGTTTGCTACTTTAATCTAATAAAAAAAAAACTTTTTTCTGCTTTATTTGAGTCTTCTTTATGACGAAAAAGATTCTGCTGTATAACATCTTATTGACGTTCGAGAAGATTCTTAAAATCTCTAAGATAAATGATTTGATTTTGATTGTGAATTTGTATTATTGGTTCTGTATCTTAAAAACTGCTTCTTCGTGCGATAAAAGGAAGAAGAAATTTTTTTTTACTAAAGGCACAGTTCTCAACAAACTGTATACGAGTGGGTTATGTCTACAGGTATCCCAGAGCAGGGGATCGGGACGCTCCCCTCGGCCGAGGGGGACGAACCCCCTGCATTAGAATTGGCTGCGGATAAGGACGCCTGCGTGTTAGAACTGGATGAAGCTGAAGATGTAAGCTTTGTTATGAAAAGTGTTATAGAGAAAAAAAAACGAATGTAATAAGAGAAGCCAAGAATCCTCGTGAGCATCTCCAGAACACCCTGCCAAGGTTGATCACAATCTGATCATTTCATTAACAATTGATTATTTAATATCATCTTCTGACTTCTAACTACACACCAATAATTATAAAAAAATACGTCTACTAGAACCGGTGAGGTGTATATGTTCTACATCGTTGCCGTATATATACAGATAAATATTATACATTTGTATGTAAGTTAGTAACGGTAGTAAACATTTAAATATCGTATTGAACACTGGACCCGGAAAAACAATTCGTTTACTATCAAAGTTACATTTGCATCGGCATCAAAGTGGCATCCAACTTTTTATACAGTTGACAAATAAACAAAAAGAAGTTTATTTTTCAACTGAATTAAAAAATCACTACTGAATCGTCATGAGCAGAAATGAATTTTTCTGATTTTTAAAATGTTTTACATGTTTCTCACTTCCTATTACATGTTTTTATTTTCTCCTATTACATGTTTCTATTTTCTCCTATTACATGATTCTCACTTCCTACTACATGTTTCTATTTTCTCCTATTACACGTTTTCCACAGGTGGAGACGGCCAAAGCCCTGGCCATCCGCCGCTCCCACATGCAGGTGTTCACGCCGAACCTGCGGCCGGCCGAGGGAGCTCCGCCCCACGCTTTCACACAGGTAGGGCTCCGCCACACGCGTTTGAAGACATTTAACGAACTATACATCTTACTAATATTATAAAGCCGAAAGTTAGAATTTTTAGTGTAGTGCTGGATTATGGAAGAGCACTGATGGCCTAATGGTTGACACTCGGCCTCTCAAGCGAGGGTCCAAAGTTCGAATCCCAGGCGCGCATTAATTTTTCTAAAATTATGTGGTTGTTAGAAATTAATTATCACTATTAAATTATTGTATCACACCTTTTTCTGCGGATTTTATATAAAGCAATACCAATTAATTTCAGGCTATACTAATAAAATGGCGTTACTAAAAAAGTGCTTGTTTCCAGGTGTGGCGAACCCGACTGAGTTCCCTAGGGACGAGTGCAGAGAGGCTCACTTCCAAGGCGTTAGTGGGAGCGGCGTACAAGCTGCGGCGGTTGCAGCCCGCCGCCCTTGCTGCACCTACTTTCCACCTGGATTTACCTGAGGTTTGTATTTTTTTAAATCAGATTGATGTTAGTTACATCAGTTAATTGTATATGAGATTCGGAACGAGCAGTTCATCCAGCGCCTCTACCGTAAAAAGTGTGAACTTCATATGTCATTGGTCATTATTCTTCAAGCCATGATATATACTTCTCTCTGTATATCGCGCGTAACTCAATATGTAAAATCCAATAAAACAACATCGATCAGTAATCAATTGTGTATATTTATATCCGTAATTACAAACACAACAATTGAAGTAGCAATAGAGCATGCACAAATAGGGCATCCACCTGATGGTAAATGACCGCTGCCGCTGATGGTCATCTATTATCAAGCCAATATAAAATTAAACTCTAACCTGAGGGTAGCCATAGATGCGTTGCTACCCCTGGTTGGAGCTGATAAATAGGTTTTCCTTACCACACCCTGCAGACTAGACATTGCAGCGCTATTATAAGGAAGTAATAGGTGTGGCGATAGAACCGCGAGTGTACTTACTCGTTTTACTATTTTTAATTTTTTAAATTTGATACAAATTATAAATAGGCAATATATTTAATTATAATAATTGCAACAACTTCAAACAAAAATACATATAATGGAGGCGATAAATTAGTTGAACAATGTCGTGCAAAAATTCAAACAAAAAATACCATAAATATATAATAAAAAAGCAAAAAATAATTGAGTTATCAAATTAAGTAAGACTGATCTTATCTAAGATTGATTACAGACGTTCACGGGCGGCAATGACCACTTAGCACGTGGACTGCATGCTTGTTTGCTACTTCCATATTAAGTATTTAATTACTTAAAATTACAAATTTATTATTAGATATTAAAAAAATTAACTATATTATTAAATATTAAAAAAAATAACTATGTAATAACTTAAAATTACGAATTTATTATAAAATATTAAATAAAATAATTAACTATTTAATTACGTAAAATTACTAATTTATAATTAAATATTAAATAAAAATAATTAATTATTTAAAATTACAAATTTATTTTAAAAAATATAAAAAAAAACTATTTAATAACTTAAAATTACAAATTTAGTAATAATAATAATAATTAATTATATCATACAGGACGAAATCCAGCTCGTTGTAACCGGTACAGCGATCCCCCTCCAAGACCCGACTAAGATGGATGCTATAAATGGGTCCTCTAGTTCCCAGGCGAGTGGCTCCGCGGTCACCGAGCAAGAGGACGATATCTTCGCTTTGGATGAAGAGCAACTGACGAAGCATCAGCCTGAGATCGAAGATAAGGCTAATGGACCTGTTAATGTAAGTGATACGTATTTTATTGATATGAAGTGTCTGAAGTGAAATTTGAGATCGCAAATAAAGGCAAAAATGTTGCCATCTCAAAACAAAAGTGGAAGTTGTGAATAAAGGTGTTGCTGTTACAAAACATTAGCTTCTACGAATAAAACGTTTTCAGTAGACAGAACAATTGAGGTAAATATATATTTTTTTCATAACCATACTATAAACATATTTGTATGTGGACATGAGTATTTTCATGATACAATAAAAATTATCTAAAAGTTTAAATATACGCTACGCCGTATAGGAGGGATGGTTTAGGTTCCTGTTGTACTAGACTTTCCTTTGTTAGAGACACAACACTCGCGTAAGACAGCGCCCCGCCTTACGTGAGTGTTGTCTCGTTGTCTTGTATAAGCGCGTTGTCCGCAGAGACGCTTTCGCGTGTCGTTCCTAATACAAGTACGTCGCCCTTATATATTTTTTCTTGTCAGTTTGGATACGAGTACACCTGCATATACGACTCGACACGAGAAAGCATCGCTGCGGGCAACGGCCTGTAGCAATGTTTCCTCGTATTGGTTTTTATAATTATAAGCACGAAATGAATCAACGTCGTCAACTCATTATTGTTCCACTGCTGAGCACGTTTTCTTTCAGAATGAGAGTTTTGGGCCATAAGTCCATCACGCTGGCCAATTGTGAATTGGTAGACTTCACACATTTTGGAAGGTGATAGAACTCCTTGTGGTACGACTCCGGAGGTACCATCGCCATACCTTTTTGTGCCTAATAACACCAGTGTTATGCACTGTTGTGTTCTGATCTGAAGGGTGTGGTAAGGGAGACATACTTTTTCGAGGTATTCCATCTTAGTCCTCAGGGTGGCAACGCATCTGCTAACTTTAGGTGAGACTTTTTTTACCTGGGGTTGATTACAGGTGTCCATGGGCGGCAGTAGCCACTTACCATAATTGGGTTGCATGCTCGTTTGCTACTTTTATACTATAAAAAAAAATCTTTGGGAACTTTTTTTTTTGTTTTTAGAGAACTCTCAGGTGTGTAGGTTTTCTCACGATGTTTCCTTCACCGTAAAGCAGTGATAATTAATTTGTAAGAAATGTAATAAATTTTTTAATAGGCCTTCTGCACCCGTAACTAATTGTCAATTACAATATTTTTTCTTACATGGCTTCTCGTGTCGATTCCACAATCGCATCTCCACCTCACGAAAAAACAGCTAGATATAGTGACATGCGGCGGTGGTGCCTCCCCGGTGGAACTAGACCGGTTCTACCCGTAAGATATCGCCTTGTTGATAATAGTTGGTTCTCGTGTCCCGCAGTCCCCGGCGGCGGGGCGCGTGTCGCTGAGCACGCTGTGCTGGGCGGCCGGCGCGGCGCCGCGGCGGCTGTGCGCCCTCCGCCTGCTGTTCGTGCGCGAGACCACCGCCGTGCGCGAGCTGGGCGGCCTGAGCGGCTTCCTGCACACCTTCACGTGCGAGGTGCGTCGCCGCTACCGAACTAGATGGCGTTGGTTGTGAGATCGTTTGAGCGGTGCGCCGATAGATGGCGCCGATTACAGTGAAATGTTTTGAGCAATGCATCGGTAGATGACGCTAATGACAGTAAAATGTTTTTTGTGCGTTACACAGGTAGATGGCGTTGATTACAATAAAATTTTATGAGTGGTTCACTACTAGGTAGCGCTTATTACGATAAAAATGTTTTGAGTGGTACGCCGATAGCGCTGTTTACAATAAAACATGTTTTGAGCGATGCACCGATAGATGGCGCTCAATACGGTTGTTTTGTACAATATGTCAATACGCGCAATTTTCGACTCCGCGATATATAAATGATAACGACCTGCATCTTTTTAGTTTATGTTCATTAGCAGCAGTGACCATCACTGCTGCTAATGAACATTTGTAAGCAATTTCATATACAACAGAGGTTCTATCTATCTAAAATTCAACTACAAAGGCGTTACTTTCGAGAGCTAAGGTGATCGTCTCATCCGAAAGTGAGCCAACAACTTACACCCTTCCATCGAAACGCAAGAATTCACACTAACAATACGCATGATGCTGATACATCTCCAATTAAAATCAAAACCATTCTCTATATGATTCAAGTCCTATAAACCCTATACTAAAGTCCAAATGGGATGTAAAATTTATCCAACTGTTAATTTTGTATCGAATTTCATACTCAACCGTCTGTATCTGACCTAAAATATATATTTTAATAGGTCCTAGCAATAGTCAGAGCGTACACGGCGGCTCTGGGCGGGAACGCCCTGACGTCCTTCTACATCACTCAGCTAATGTTACAAGACAACGCGCACAAAAACCAGGTAAATCTCATATTTGATGTAATTATATTTATTTATGTTGTACCAACCGCGTATTTGAAGAATATTTTTACAAGTATTTATGTTGTGGGTTAGTACGAAATATGAGCCAAAGATAGACTGAAATCACAGACAGTTCATTTCTTTTATTTATATATGACGTATGATGTGCACATCGAAATTTGGTAAAAAGAAACAAAATGTCGGTATTGATATTTTTACGAACTACCAAATATTTTGTAAGATATTTAGGAAATTTAATACTTATGAAAAATTTTATCTCCGTATAAAAATTTGGTGTTGTGTGGGGTAAATTTAGAAGAATCATTCCTCTCTTTCCGTGGAGTTCGTGTGATGCGACTGAGGGATCCAGGTCTTCCTGTGTAACATCACCACCCACTGCGGTCACCAACACCATGTAATATGAATAAAATTCTGTATTAATAAGTTGTTTTCATTTACGATCTTGTATTCTCAAACTCTTAATGTTCAGAAATTAATCGCCAGGCAAAATTTGAAGAATATTTTTATTTGATTTCTATATCTTAGTCTATGTAGATGGCACCTACATATTATTTCACTACTTACTTTAGGAATCCGACACTGAGTAAAAAGCGTTAATACATTTCCTTTGTTTTCAGAGTCAATGCCTTCTAGCCGTCGGTGGAGACGTGGTCCATGTGACATACTAATTAAAACGCCATGACATATCAGTTCTTGCCACAGTATTAAATACATATAAAGTTTAACGTTAAAAGTTAATCGATAACTGTTTTTTTTTTTTAATTTTATACTTATATCTTTGTGTGTTCGTAGAGAATCGGT
Organism: Cecropterus lyciades; assembly: GCA_002930495.1. Lineage (NCBI taxonomy): Eukaryota > Metazoa > Arthropoda > Insecta > Lepidoptera > Hesperiidae > Cecropterus > Cecropterus lyciades. The sequence goes on from MOOZ01001128.1 coordinate 1,226,267, forward strand.
TAACATTGTATATGTAACTTTTGCAAAGTAGAATCAGTATGGTTTAACCGAGAAGATGCAACCGTCACATCTTATTCTAAGGCAAAGCAGTCTTTAGTATGAGTTTATTACGTTTCCTCGAAACAATCTTTGTTTATGTTGACGTCAATCATTGCAAAGTGCATTGCAAGGTATGGCCCAAAACGAAAACGTAAATATATATGTAATAAATCTACGTACGCCTATGTAAACGTAGACATGGACGAAAACGTAAAAATGATTCTTTTGAGAGAACGTTATGAACTCGTACTAATATTACAATTCACCGTTTTATTGGAAGCGTGTGGATGTCGGCCGACTTCAATATGAGGCGTCTGTCTTATTTTTCTGGAGTGGCAACGCATCTGTAATTTACTTCAGATAGAACCTCTGGTTCTATGGGAAGTTGCTTACAGATGTCCATGGTCCGACGGTGGCTACTTACCATCAGGTGGATTGCATGCTCGTTTGTTACTTCGATATTATAAAAGAGTGTCGTAATTGCAATATGAATATGAATCATATTGCATTAGTAACAGCTTTCAAAAATACCGCCATACTGCTAATATGAATATTGCCTTCATATTGTGAATATGCATTCATTATTGCATTAGCAATATGTATGACCATATTGTGTCATTGGTATTTCTCATTAAAAATTCATCAAATTGACGGATGAAAATTAATGCAATATGCAATTCACGCAGTGATGCTAATGCAATATGTATATATGAGAATCATATTGTACTCAATTAGGGTCGGTATACTCGGTATATTAGGTGCGGAATAATGATTTGTTAGTAAATCAAATGTTTTCTTAACCTGAGAAATTATTCAGACTAAAATCATTTTACACAGGTTTTAACGTAGAGGCTTAATTTGTTTGTAAATTGATAATTATCTTACAATTAATTTATGTAATCGTGAATTTGTATTTTTTCTGAATTTATTTAGTAATCGTAAATAATAATTAAAATACTCAGACATCAAAAATAATTTATAAATACATATAAAGACAAAATATGCTCAAAGTGCATAAATCTTAACGTAGTGATACTTCAATGTCTCTAAAACATGCTTGCAGTTGTAAAGTTATTACAATAGTATTTAAAAAGAATTATACGCTTTACTCACACATACAAACAACTATATGAGCACGTATGTTAATATCTACACGTGTGTGCGTTCCAGATAACATTCA
>MOOZ01001128.1:1231421-1249040 GCA_002930495.1 Cecropterus lyciades
TCTGGAATAAATAGACTCCAAAATTTGTCGACAATAAATTTTAAATGGTCACCCCAGGGAAACCCTCTTCAAATACACTTGTGAGTATAGTGCATATGATAAAATAATGCAGCAATTGAACGTGGAACAGCCCATGGAGCAAAGGTTTATTTCTTTCAAAAAAATATATCGATTCATGTTTGAAAACCACATTTGTTAAGTTCACATCGTTCATCAAAGAAAAAACAGACTTAGCGTCTGTTTTTTCGTTGATTGAAAACTAAAAACATCTTGTGAAATAAACAAGATGATATTATGACAATGGTATTCATAAGTATAGTTTTGTCATTAAGTGGAACGCAGCCTGTGTTCATGCCTATAATGTTTTGAATACCGCTATACTTACCACAGATAACCTTAAAAGTAATAAGCTCGTCGGTTAGTGTCTTTATGGTGCTGATATGTTTTATGTTAATCTTTTATTTTGTTTAGAAGTTTTGTATGGTTTTCTTTGTATGTTTAATTTCTATATTTTAGAAAAAAAATGTTTATCAATGCAATGAACATACTAAAATAATCTGGAAAAGGATTATTACCTTATTAATAAAGCCTAGCGCATATATATAACTTTTATTTGAGATACTGTTAACTTGTCATGATATATGAAAATATATGTAGATAAATCTTCAATTAAAGAATCATCGCGTTCAATGTGTACTGTATCGGTTAAAAATCGATCCGAAATTTTTAAAGGTGACCGGTCAATAAGCAAAACTAGTATGTATATCGATGACGACTGAATACAGTCAGTAAGCGCAATAACATCGACTAAATTATTTGATCGATATAACCGTATGTATCTTTTAGGCCTAAGGGATTTTGCATTATTGGTTAGACTTCACAGTCAACAGTTAGTTACTGTTCAGTTCAGAGATGCAAAAACATACTTTTAAATTTAAAACATTTTACAGACTAATTGTTTGGAACACTGCTATTCTACTCTAAGACGGATATGTCGTGTTTTGTCTGTCTGTAATTTGGACGTTTGTATTGTGTAAATGAGAAATAAAACTATAATAAAATAATATTATTTTATTTTCCTTCCGTCGTCCTCGAAATATTCAAATTTAATTAAATAAAGGTGCTATAACAAAACCATCAATATGTTTTTCTGTTCTAATTCTTGTCATAACTACGGTACATAATTACAGTAGATATACATTTATCAAAAGTTAATCGCAGAAAGAAATTAAGTTTTTGTTCTCGCTAATCAACGGATCAGATCTTCAAGTAGTTACGGGATGAGAATCAGTGATTTGAATGAAAAGTGAAAATAGGTTATGCATATCGATTTAAATAAAAAAACAGTCAGCTTGTCACAAATGTGTATTTATTTATTTGTTTTAAACATTACAATATTCATTAAATATATTTGCTTATCAAACGAAACGCGACGAAAAATGTTGACAACAAGATTGTTACTTACACTTACAACTATTAATACTCGAGTAGTAAGTACCTTCCGATAATTATAACTTACATTTAGGTGTTAAATTTGAAGAGGTTCTACGCACGTGATTCTTGCACGCATGCACGATGTATACACAAATATGTTTGGTTCTCAGTAGATTATTTTAAATCCCTTCATATTGCATGAAAACAAACGTTTTCATACAATATTGAGGAATTTATTTCAAAGCTAGCAATTATTCGGCGGCAATTAATTCAACTTAGAAAAAGATAGAAATATCTAATTGAAAACATTTGTTTATTAATGCCCCTAAAAAGAGAAATGTGTTACAAAATGTTAGTAAAAAGATAGGAAAATGGTACATAGTTGCATAATGTTTCGATATTCATTTTAAAAATCACAAATATGAATCTATTTTGATAATAAACACATTTTCATCGTGCAGTACTTAGACGTGCGTTTTCTATGGCTTTCGGTCATCAACTGACATTTTTCGCCCGAACTTACACTAACGTATCTTACACGCAAGGAACTTCATTCGAACTTCGGCACGTTTTGGACAAAGTAAATAAAAGAAAGTCACGGTTTAAGGTCGGTGTGGTGTCGTCGGGTCGCTGGCGGCGGAGACGCGTCAGCGCCGGCGGCCGAAGCGAAGGAAAGAATGCACGACGTCTTGCCGCTTCATTCCCGTGTCGAGCAGTTGAGGGTAGTCGCGAACGAGGGCTGTAATATGTTTAGATTAAATGTATTGATACTATAGGGAAACTGGAAATTAGAGGATTTATTGTCGTTGGGCGTATATTAGGGGAGTTTAATGCTAAGACTTCAAAAAGTTGTTACATATGTAGAGGTTTTAATCTTACATATTAAATAGCTTTAACATGCTTCAAGCTGGGCAAAGTTGGGATTTCAAAAGTTTATTTTACGGACTTCGAAACAGGAGAGGAACCGCAAAAATTATTTGTGTAGTAGATACGTAAATACCAATAATGTGGGCGTACTGGGGTTCTTTTGGACCGTATCGATCTTAGCACTCAGATGACAGTAATTTTTCTTTTTAAGCATCTATAAGGTTAACCTGTTAGACATTAGCATCTTTACTTTCCAAGGTTAGCTTAGACATCCATCTATTAAACCTTTTGTGGTCCACTTCTGGACATAGGCTTCCCCAGACAGGAGATTTCATCAATACCTACTGACTGCGCCTGGCATGCGTTTTGTTTCCTGTGTTGATGTTACACAGGAAAACGCTGCTATCTGTATCTAGATTGTATCTATTAGTTACCTCCTACGACATCCGTTTAAAGTGCAGGAGTTCTATTATATACCGATACCCCACCACATGTTATCCACTCGGGCATTACTGATCTTACCTTGGTACTCGGGCACCTGTTCGCCAGCCGCCTCAGCGTACAGCTCGAGGAAGGTGTTGAGCGCCTGGCAGAAGCGCGCGGCGCGGGGGTCGTCCTCGGCCGCGGCGGCGCATAGCTGCGCCGGCGCCGCCGCCGCGCTCGCGCACCACGCCACCACTGCGCACACCACCATCAGACGACAGGTTTCCACTCTGAAATGGGATTGTTCATCAAAATTTGGAATGAAGGGTCTAATCGCCGCTTGAGGTGGGAGTACCATCGGCAGCCAGGTTTCCGCTCTGAAATAGGCTTGAGCAAATTTAGTCAAAATTTGGGACAAACGATATAAACGCCGCTTGAGGTGGGAGTACCATTGGCGGCCAAATTTCCACTCTGAAATAGGATCAGTCCAATATAAACAAATTTTAATAATTTTGTAATTTTAATATGTTACGAGTAGGTAGGTACTACTAGTTACTACTTACGATATGTGGTTTTTGAATTTCTTTTTGCCGATATTTCAGCGCAGTCAAAAAAAATGATCCGAACCATTGGATCGAATTACATAAACCTCACTGAGCGCCATTAGTTTCCACGTTTAGTAAGAGAAGCGATAGAGATCAAAAAGCATCCTAAGAACTTTAATAGAGAAGATGGTTTTAAATTAGCGCAAACGTGGCATTCAGTGGTTAGTTTATGTAAATCACAAATAATGCAAAGTTCGGTGCGTAAGGATAGGTACAGTTACTGTTGTGTGTGTTGATATGGAACCTAAAAAAGAAAAACGGACTAGACGTAGGGTAGATAGGTTAATCTACCACTAGTGCTTGTCAACGGTTTCTCCCCGCCACCGCAGTGACCACAATCTATGTCACTGGTAATATCGGTAAAAAGAAATTCAATAACCACATTTAGTGAGTACCCGCAATATTAAAATATAAAAAATACTCTTAATTCCAAATATTGATTTTTCGTTCAAAATTTGATATAAATTATCTAAACACAGCTTACGGTATTTTTTTTATTGTCCTGCGTTTAAAATTTAACATAACTAGTAATTGTTATAGCTTTTGATTGAGTACATAGTATTTATGTACATTTATCAGGTACTCTTACTAATTACTAATCAATCAGACTACAGTAGGCATTATACATTATATTTATAATTTATAACTGCAGATGATCAAAAATTCCCTTTAGACTAAATAATTAGATACGTCATGCCTAACTATGGTATTCGAACAGCTGTTCCATCTAGCTACACTAGAAAGTCGATAGTGAACACATCGGGATCAAATAAATGCATTTCGAAATAAACCTACGCACTTAACTACGCTAAAATGATGTAATAATTTATTGATAATGAGGTTTTTAGATTGTGACGTCAAATGTGCGTTTTCAGCTGTAAATCGCTTTTTTCATTGTTCTTTCATGCATCCAGTTTATATTAAAAGCCTATATTTACGACACAGCGACTAAAATGAGTTATCCGCCGACTCACCCCTTGTGTTGAACGTAGACTACACGACTCACAACTTAAAAGAATTGCGCTCGTTTGGCCGAGCACTTACAGTAATGTACAAAGGTATGAAGAAATTTCCCTTATTTTTATCATAAAATAATGTATCAACACCTGATGCTTCGTAAAAGCATATTGACAGGGCAAATATAGGTATCTACTACGCAGGGATGTTATGGAGTTCCGTAAGTGTAACCAAAACTATCGTATATCCGAGATAATATTATCCGATATAAAAGTTTCGGTAATTCTTGTTTATGTCACGAGATATGATTTTTTGGTTTTAGTAAATAACACTTAAATGTATAAGTTAGCCATAATAATAACTGATACGACTGATTGCAATAGAGAATGGTAAATTAGTAATAAAAACAAATGATTACCTATTTGTAATTTGTATTTCACGTTTAAAATTCCTTAAAAATATAATATACGTAACCGAAACTCCAAAACTAACGGTTAATCTGAAATAATTACACATCCGTAACCGTACCTGAAACCGGTATAATATTATTCTCATATCAGGCGTCAGTAAATCATTATTCACCAGAAGGTTATTCATAAAAAAAGACTCAATTAAATTTAAAAACCCCGGCTTTTGCTGCAATTGATATATTGAATGTAAGTATATCTCGTTTTCGAGTTACCCACATAGCACGAGACGATACGATTAAGTATAAAACGACTCCCTTTTCCGACATCAAAACATATTTGAAATTGAGTAGCACAGTCAGCCTTGTTAGATCAGTAACTTGAGTTACAAAGGCGATGCGTTCCGTATTGCACTTGTTAGGAACTTGGTGTCGATTGCGTACCAGCGTCTGTTCGGGTAATAATATGTTTTAAAATATACATAGCCTTAGTAAATACTACCTTCGATTATAATAGATAATCGATTTGTAATAAAGTTAGTCATATGATTGTACAGATCAGAAAATCTTCATCAAAGCTTCTTCAAATAAAACCAATAAAAATTAACAAAATACAAATGAAATTAACTTATTAATGAAATTAAAAAATATTTATTTTAGAAGCAATATCAAGAATATATTTAATTTGCGTTTAATGTCTATGTGTACGGAGTGCCAGATAGGCATCTAGAGATATTTTATATTGTATTAAGTAATTCTGTTTTAGAAACGAAAGTAGGTACTATATTTTTTAAAATATCGTAATGTTGAAACATGAGATGCGCCGACAAAGAGGTGATTTTACATATACGAATACCATAACTCATCATTTATCTTCATTACTTTATATTTACCTTTAACCTCGCACAAAGACGCTTAATATCCAACCGATTTATTAGGCCTTAGTTCAATTACCTTTTTTATGTTTAGTTAAACTAATAGGTTATGTAATGCACTGCAAATATTTGAAAAGTATATCTTTATTTGATTCGTAAAATCAACAATATACTATACGGAAAGTGACACAGGTTGGTTCAATTTGAAAATCGTTTTGATAAGGTGACGAATTAATTCCAAACCTTAAAATTTATTAATTTTAGACATTAACAAGTAATTATATTATTAACTATGGCTGCGTGTTGTCTTGTAGACACAATCGTAGGTAGCTACCCACATGTAGTGTCGATTACAATTCGCTCGACAATAGGACAACAAAACGGGACCACAAAAACGTGACCCCGCGATATTGAAATGCCGCGTCACGAATAAGTGTTACCCGAAACTTATTGGTTTTTTTGTATATATTGCCCTTTAAGAGTTCGAAATCAGTTTTTCTATATGAAATAGTTCAGTGACACTCCTAAAGGTTTTGTGGGTTTTTTTTTTTACGTAAACACATTTACGTGAGGGAATTTCGGATTTGAGTTACTAGTGTAAAATAATATATTTTTATGAAACAAGTTTACGGGTGTTTTGGGATTTTATGATTTTATTTTAATTGAAAAAAGTTACATGATGCATTTCAGTTCTCATTCCCTCCTAACCGGATTACAACAAGCCTATAATTGTAGAGATGTCTTCATGTTTACACTTGCTATGGATAAGTTGAGTTCATATTTTTCTTACAACTCAACTAGTTCTTTTTCGTGATAAGTATAAATCACAGGGGAATTAGGGATAAACAGAAGCTTATACAATAAATATTTCAACGATTTTAACACTCAAAATTCCACACAAATAATCCTCATGTGGTACTATACTGTACTGTACTACATGTATACAAAGACACATAATTCGGAATGGAAATCAGAATCTTGCATTCATTCGTATGAGACCTTTTTGCCCTTCTTGTCATCAATTCAGTCATTTGATAAATAGTTTCAAATTTAAGCATTCAGTTTGCATTTTCCTGTTTTCTCTTTCACAAAATAATGAACTATAACAGGCAATAAAACATTGTGGAAGTCATTACGCAGGCTCGGACACTCGCCCTGCATTCTGATGAGGCTAATGTTGTGTACAAACAACGGAGATCCTGTGTAATCCATTTGAAAAGACTCGAACATCAACTTTATTACGGTTAATTTTGTAGTGCTTTATGTGATTTTATAATTTACCAGTGTCAAAATTTATATATATTCTATATGTATATTTTAAAATAACAGCTGTTTTTCAAGCTGAACACAAAAGCATACAAGTTGTTTTCAAAATAACGTTCTCTTTTTCTGTTCTTTTGTTAGAATTTCGTAGCAACTGAACTCATCTACACGAAAGATTTTCGTAAAGGTTTAATCTAGAGTTTACCATTTTTTTAAGAGTTAAAAGCTAGAGAAACAACGCATTTCGAATCGTATCCAGTAAAGACTAACTAACATCAGAAGAAGTAGGTACATGCATTTTTGCTTATAAAAGAGTACCTTTAAAATTTGTACCTTATTACCTTGCCTTTCATTCATGTTTACAATTAACAAAGTATCGAAAATTACAAAAAAGATTTCAACTTCAATGGTCTGCATTTTGATGAGATTCTGTTGAGACGATAAAGCTGGGTACAAACAGCTGAATCCCGTAATCTGTTTGAACAAGTTTTCCCGTTCGGGAGCTTTGTGGGCCTAGTTTTATAATTCCGCCACTTAATTACTTTACAGACCGCAAATAACTTTACGTGCACATCCTAAATTATATTCAATATAATTTAGTAATAATAATATACTTTATCGTGCCCAAAAAAGAGGAAATTATATAATAAGATTTACAATTTTAAAATACAAAAGGCGGTTTTATCGTTAAACAGCAGTAATTTAGCGATTGTGTCATCTTCAGATAAACATGTTATGCATTTTGATTAACTTCAAATGATAAATATTTAATTTTCATATTATTTGATTATAACCGCGCAATCATAGGTTATAATAATGTCTCTCTCAGTGCGAAGCATAACTTGGAATATTTTTTTGAACTTTTTGGCAAAGACTGCTCTGGTTAGCTTTAGATCTATTAGTTAATAGGTTTTTATACACGTTTCAAAAAGTTATGAACTGTTCTCAAACATGTGGGTATTTTCACGATGTTTTATTATATATTTCGTAGCAGATCTTTGAAAAATGAATACGTGGAATTGAACTGAAATTTAAGTAGTCTAAAAAAGAAACAAAATTTAAACTGCTAAGAAAAACATATATTGATGATAATTTATTTTGTCATGATGTAATTTTTGGTTTTTACTTCACATCTCAAGAATAGGATTTTTTTGTTATGCATACCACCACAGCTGTCTAAACAATTCTCAAGGACTAGTCTCAACTCTTAAATTCAATAACAGAACCATTCATAATTTAGGCACATTTCCCATATTGGGTACCAAGATATGAATATGTTGGCATAATTGCCAAACAAGATATATACCATAATTAATTAAATTATGTTAAACGTTTATTACAATTATCCGAAATCCCAAGATTTATTAACAAAAGCTCACTGAAGATAACTTTGACCGCTTCGATCTTCTCATATTGTTTTAAGCCCTAAAGTTTGATTTTTGTGATATATTTATTTAACAAGAGACGATTAAATAAATAAACTTTAATTGCAGATACACAACCAGGTATGACAATGAAGTAATATTTCGCAACAAATTATTCCAGCGTACAGATTGACGAGCGATCAAAAATTGCTTGAACAAACTGGTTTAGGTTTTTTGCACGTCCCAAATATCTGGTCCTGGAAATACGAGTATACTCGCAAACGATTCTGTAATTTGGTGCAATTTCTGTGAGAACCAGTTCTTATGATAACGTGGAGTCCCGTTCATGTGATCTGAGTTTGGTGTTTTTTTGAGGTTTTCATACGTTTATGCCTGGTCATGTTCGGTAGACCAAGCTGATAACTATTGTATTTATTAAATACTAGCTGAAGTACTCGTGTTTCACTACGAGACATAAAAAATCTTTTAATAGTGCAAAATATCGGAATCAAGTCTAGCTAAAGCCTATAAGTCGAGCAGGTAAATGAGCTACATTCATGCAAATTTTCATGTAAATCAGACCAGTGGTTCTTGCGCGATTGAATAACAAACACACACACCATGCCATTTTTATTTATATAAATAGAAGATATAGATAGAAGTATCAGAGGAGCGTGCAGTTAGTCTGATAGTACGTGTCAACTGCTACCCATGGAGATCTGTGATAAGCCCCAGACGAGTTAGTAGCTATTCTTAACTATAAGGACTAAATTGGAAGGCTTTCCAGAAAACAGAATTTAGCAGAAATATATGCGTTACTAATCCTCTGAAGTTTCACCGCAGAGAGTTCTACCACTAAATTAATGTGATAAACTTGAATAATTAATGATGATTTTTAATTTCTGTCCTGGGTCCTGCTTTATTCTTGGGAGCATATGGCACCCATAGCATAGCAAGTATATTATCGCGGCTATGATTGCAAAAAGTGAAGGACACCTACTTGAGGACGATTTGAGATACATGGATGTTTAAACCAGAACAACAGCTTTATTTGGTTCTAATAATGCAAGAATATTTAAGCTCAATTTGTTTTACAAACATTTAACAGCACGAAAAACCCCAATAATATTTATTAGTATTTGATAAAATCTAGAATCTATTTCCTTAATTTGGGGTTTAAAATCTATTTAATGACTCAAATGCCGAGAAATATTTAAATAAATGATTAAAACAACTGATTACAAAATGTCTCTAGCCTTTATCTATCCCAGCGTTAAAATTAATTTTAAGCAACTATAATATTTCCCTGAAAACAATGTTTAATAAGGAAATTACCTGCTTGCAAAATTGGAGCAGTCATTTACAGTTTAAATGTTATAAAGGCTACGAAGTATAAAACGAAAAACCCCATTTTCATGTAAATAAGCTAAGATAGAACAATTCAGTGTCTTGTTTTTTGTTTGTTAACCTGTTTTGTAATTGTGTTTTTTTTTTTTTTTTTTTNTTATAGTTGGAAGTAGCAAACGAGCATGCAGACCACCTGATGGTGAGTGGCTACTGCCGCCCATGGATATCTGTAATGAACCCTAGGTAAGATCAAAGTCTCACCTAAGGTTAGCCACATGCGTTGCTACCCTTGAGGACTAAGATGGAATGCGTCGGAGAAGTATGTCTCCCTTACCACACCCTTCAGACCAGAACACAGCAGCGCATAACACTGCTGTTATTAGGCAGAAATAGGTGTGGTGGTGGTGCTTCCGGAGTCGAACCACAAAGAGTTCTACCACCTTCAAACCACCTCACACCTCACCTTGTGTATATATTTGCAGTTGTTTTAATTGTTATGTTTATTTTTATTATTAATCACGAAAGTATTTTTAAAAAGCACTCTTTCTCATAGACCCATATTAGCATTTTCTCCTGTGTCGTGGGTACCATGGACACATAAAGACAAATACACAAAAACCCAGATCCAGAACAAAATCTAAACTCATCATTCAGATGTCTGGTCTGGCCGGGAATCGAACCCGGAACCCACTGCGTGTCCGACCGGTGTGGAGATCGCTCCACCACGCAGGTCGTTAATCAATATTGATAGAAAACAAAATAAAATCTTTTTTTTTTTTTCGTAAACCTATTATTTTCATACTGCTGGGCATGGGTCTTCTCTCAGAATGATGGAGTTTAAGGCCATAGTCTACAGCGCGGGCCAAATACGAATTGGTAGACTTCACACACCTTTGCTTTTTTTTTAGAAAAATACAAGGACTCAGTGTAGCGTACCTGGGATTCGATTCTCGGACTTTCGACTGAGAGGCCGAGTTTCAACTGAACCACTTTAGTAAACCTTCAATCAAACTATAAATGTCCTACAATGTAACACAAAAGTTAATAGGAAATGCGACACCGGTATAAAATGAACTCAATTTTATATTATACTCATTCCTAATAATAGCAAATAGGTTCTGATCATTGGTCTTGGTTTGAACTATCAATTAGCCCTTAACCTTAGCAATTTCTAAGTCTGTCCTTTGATTTACATCAATTGGTCTAGAAGTGGTAGAGACGCCATTTATTTATAAAATGTTGTGCTTACTAGAACATTGTTAAAATAAAGGTTTTAAATTAGTAAGATTTTCATTTATTAATAAGATTGTCAAAAATATATTAAAAATGTACAGTTACGTGGTATATATCTCACAGTGAAGAGGAAAGAAACCGAGTTAAAATTGTAATAATAAATACTTCGAAATACTTCTAATAATTTAGTTAGCCCTTGAGGGTTACATCCCTTTAATATCCACGCGCCTCAAGATATCTTCCAAATGCTTACATAATTTTGTTATTTCCACAAAATGCAATTTCGCATTCGAAATGTTGTGGCAGTGTCAATAGGAACGAATCATAAAAGGTCCTAACACTATTAAAATATTATTTGAAGATGGTTTGGCTGTTTGTACTTTATATTAAACTTTATAAACTTTTCTTTTTTATCCAGTAAACGACTTTTTCTAGTAAACAAGAATAAACTACCGCAATAAACTGAAATGCTATCCTACGGACCATTAACTGGTTACGTGTAAAAACGTCTAATAAGGCCAACGGACGAGGGATTAATATTAATATAGTTTAATAAAAGAGTTTATTAAATCCAACCGGGGTGTGATTGAGGGAAATGAGTATTCAACACGCGTGTAGTGCATAAATAGTCGGAACAAAGTCAATAAGGATTTTTGACATGGCCTACGACTACAAACGTGTAGACGTTTGGTATATACTTAGTTTCTCTTTTCATTCAATTTATGTAGGAAATTAATATAATATAGTGCATCTGATGGTAAGAGATCATTGCTTCATAATTTACGAGTATGTTTGTTAATTGTGTTATTTTTTAAATTAAGTGTAATAAATTAAAGATAATAATTTTTTCTAAGAGCTCCCATGCAGCACTATAAAATGCATGCCACATGCTTTAATAATTAATGTCAAATAATTATATTTTGAATGTAGTATAATTTGATTTCGATGTCATTTTTATGTTATTTTGATTGTTACTAACATACTGTACAACAACTTCTTAAGATTTTAAAAACTTCGTTTCAAGTAAATTCAACAGTAAAAAGTAAAAAAATACAAATGGAATAAATATTACTTGATCAATAAACACAGTGTAAGTTAATCTATTCAACACTGTATATACATTTGTTGTATATATGTATATGAGTATATATGTAGCTGTATATATACGTATATATATATATATATATGTTATTCTCGTATATAATATAATTTGATCCATAGCCATAGCATTGTATGTATGTATGTATATGGTTGTATGTTTATATGTATATCATTAATCATACACATGTTCGCCCACACACACACACAAACACACGCTCATCAATGTGTTTAATTAGTTTTGTAAGTAGCTAATAGAATGTAAATCCATAAATGGCGTAAGGTAAAGCTTATAAGAAACATTTGTCCTTTTATGTATTGCTGTGGATTTTGTATTAATAAATAAAATAAAATAAATATCGCGATATAGTTTTTGTTCGATTTGTATATTTTTGTTTTGCTGTTTGGCACATATGTACCTACATTTTGTAAGCATTTTTTCTTTTCATATATAGTTTATGTAATTTATGTTTGTTACTATCTTTTTCAATACATTCACGATATTTAAACATTTTAATTGTTTGTTTCTCTGTACATATTCTAAATTGTAAATGACAGTATTGTAATCGCTTAAAGATTAACCAGGATATATTTTGCGAGTAAACAGTTGTAGTAAATATAATCCTCACTGACAAAGCTCAAAACTAATATGTATCAACAAATACATATGTTGAGAGCAATCTCAGCTACAATTACACATTGTGTACAAACGACTAGGTTTAGAGTATTCTACTGGATTTGAAGATGTTTGCCTTATTTATGAATTCTTAATGTCAACAGTTGGTACATAATAATATTAAACAACGTTTTCTTTTCATACTACACTAGTTCTACACTTATTTGTTCTACACTAGGATTTTCTCCTATGTGGTGGGTGCCATGGTCACACGAAGACGAACATTCAAACACCCAGACCCAAAGCAGAAATCTAAATTCATTATTACAATGTCTGTCTGCCCGGGGATCGAACCCGGGACACACTACATGTCAAACCAGTATGAGCGCTTCGCATCATGTGTTTTCAATCGTAATGTGTTAATCGTTATTTATGAATACACACGATTAAAGATTTGTGTGTAAAATTTAACCTTCTTACCAAGTGTTAGGTACTCGCTCTACTTAGACGAATCTAATTCCTCTTCATATGTAAAAATATATATAACGGCCTAAAAAATAGTCATCCGTGTACATACCCGATTGCGTCAGAAAGAGGGCAATGTTTCTCAAGCGTATGGATGTATGTTTGTATGTATGCCCATTTCTTTGGCACGCGCTACAGCGGCTTGATGGATTGCGACATGTGGCAAACCATTGGAATCGTCTCACTTTGCAAAATAATATAGGCTATGTAATTTATGATACACACTTTCGACACTCATAGCCTTACAGTAGAATTTTCTTCTGTATCGTGGGTGCTATGGACATACAAAGACGAATACACAAACACCCAGACAGAGAACAGAAATCAGAACTCATCGTCCAGATTTCTGTCTGGTCGGGGATCGAACCCGGGACCCACTGCGTGTCAGACCGGTATGGTGACCGCTCCGCCACGCGGGTCGTCAAAATGATAATTTATAGGTTATACTTTTATGTTTCTATTTTGACTTGAACTCATAAATACATTTTTATTAAAACAGAAACCGATGGTTTAAAAACCATAAACTGAAACTGAAGGCAATTAAGCAGTCGGATTTTTGTATTAATATTTTCAACAATGTTACATGTGCAATATTAAGAGATATATTGATCATGAAACATGTTGCCTGCCTCTATGTTGCTCAACCTTGCATTGTATGTTTTTGAATAGCGATGCCATTCCTGTTCTAATTATTTCTGGATCGAACAGACAGTATCAGCTGCGAACCAAATCTACTTTTGCACATACTTGTAAAGTTTAGAAAGCAAATTTTATTTATATTTATTTTTATTGCTTTAAAAATGTAACAATATAAATTATCACAGCGGCTCGTAGTGAAGAAAGCATCTGGTTCGATTCTCAGTTCACTCAGTATTGATTTAAATATTTTTTAAATCAATACTATGTGTACTGAGTGAAAAGAGTCCAAGTTACCTTTTAATCTTTATGTATGAGACTTTTTCATTTTATTTTACAATAATAAAATCCACAGTATCTTTTTAAATTTTGATTTGAAGCAGTAATAAATATACGAGTAAATGTGTTGATAACAATAAAGACGTGACAATAACAATTAAATTTTAAATTATAGCGATACTGGAAATGGCTCTCAAAATGATAAATTATCCAGTCGTAAATGGTAAATATATTGAAACAATAAATTTATAACAATATTACCGGCCACACATACAATCAACATAAAGTATTATTATTGACATCCCAGGGATACTGTCACGTAATGGGTCCCAGATTAGATCCTCGGCCAGAATGATGATTTTATTTCATTTCTGTTTTGGGTTTGGGTGTTTGTGAATTCGTCTTTGTGTATCCATGGCACTCACAACACAGGAGACCATCCTACTGTGGTGCTATGAGTTTAGAAAGCGTTTATGTTTAATTAATTCATTTGATAACATAATATTTTTATCAGTAATATCAATTATTTTGACAGCGTTTTACCCAACAATTTTTTTGGGGGAGAAAATTGCCTGCTATCTGGTCATTCGATGCGAGGATAAGTCTCGTCGACAAGTACTCAACAAAAATTTCATGTCAGCCTATTAGAGGAAGGTAGATAATTTACAACTCGATAATTACAGACGGCGTGTAACCCCTGAGTACTAGCCCCGGGGTATACAACGCATCGGTTGACCTTAGGTAAAAGTACAAGTCTATTTGGAGTTGATTAATTATTAATGCCGCTCATAAATATCTCTTAATTAATATATTAAGCGGCAGTAACCATCTACCGTCAGATGAATGCATGCTAGCTTGTTATTTTTATATCTACAGCTATATGTGTCCTGCGGCTTTACTCGAGCTTAAAATCTAACATAACGTAAAATTGTAATAATTCTAGCGTAAAACAGTTCTTGCGTTACGATGGAGGGGTGTAGTTGTCGGCTCACTTATATATGAACATCGTAGTTCGCGGGAGTAGCAACGCATCTGTGATTGACTTCAGATTTGAAGGTGGTAGAATTCTTTGTGGTTCGACTCCGGAGGCACCACCGCCACACCTATTTCTACCTAATAACTCTGACGTCTAACGTCTGAAGGGTGTGGTAAGGGAGACATACTTTTTCGAGGTATTCCATCTTAGTCCTCAGGGGTAGCAACGCATCTGTGGCTAACCTTAGGTGAGACTTTGATCTTACTTAGGGTTGCTTACAGATGTCCATGGGCGGCAGTAGCCACTTAACATCAGGTGTGCTGCATGCCCGTTTGCTACTTCCATACTATAAAAAAAAAGATGGAACCCCTGTTTATTATGTACTTCATTACAGATGTTCATGGGTGGTAGTGACCACCATCAGATGGACTGCATATTTGCTACTTTAGGTATAAAAAAAATTAAGTTGGATTTGAATGAAATAAAGGCTATCTTAAATAATTTTTGAAACGTTTAAATTAAATTCAGTAGTTTTGGTTTAATGCGATTTTAAACAGACTGATACATATATATGCTTTGTACATCCATTCCGAATTTTTTTAGGACCACTTTTAGAATACTTGTAAAAAAGCAAGGGACTAGCAAAAGGTTCACAGAAGTTGCGCTAATGTTATTTCCATTTTAATACTTCTGACGAATAAAAGTTTTTATCTTGGTTCTGAAATAAAAGTTCAAGCCGTTCTCGATTTACTCAACTTTAAGCTAACAATATTACTTATTGTTAAGTTAATCATAATTTCAAAACAAATTATTAACCAAACTTCCGCCAAGCCCGCCAAGTTGTATTTTTAACAAATCCTTACCGAATCATCGATATTCGAAATCACTACTTTTTACATAAGTTTGAAATCACAGTCCAAACAACACATCCTTCTTTTATCATTTTATTCACAAAAAGGTAAGAGAATAACACTTCTCACTACAAGCGTACTTTTAAAAATAGTGATGGGCGTAACTATTTTTAGATATATCGACGGTTTTTATATTATCGATGTTTCACGAGCGACGCGTCGCGCGATCGGGAAACACTGGAGGCTGCGCCTGGTCTCGCGTCAATTTATCTTAAGCGATCCTCTTTTAGGGATGCACTCGTTTATCGAAATTGGAATCTTGTAATTACAGCGCACGTGGTAAGACGCCTGCCGTTTCCTTATGAGCCTTTAAAATATATGACGTTTCTTAACTTTCTAGGTATGTTATTGTTTTGATGCTTATATTGGTTAATTCTTTCAGTATTTTTCAAGTTATAAAGGTTGTATATAGGTCGTAAAAGTATTTCTTAAGAAAATATATGTATGTTAAAATGTAAAAAAATTACTAAGAAATATAATCGATTATTATTTTTATAGTTAAGTAAAGGAAACCTATTAAGATCCTATTTAATTGGTGATAAGTTTAAAAGTAACCTTAGAACCAAAAGGACTTCATTAAATAGATTAATAAGAAAAAATCGTAGAACAAAAAAACTCATAATAACTGAAATATTAATTTGTCCTTCTTGTAACAAGTTCATTATTTCCTTTCATTAGTTAAATACGCATTTCGCACAGTTATCGATACTCGATAGATGGCATCACTAGTACGTGCGTACGTGCGAATTCGCACGCAAATCTACGCACATTATTAGTGTGCCGCACTGCAATTCAAGCACTAATCTCTAAATAGAGTTCAACGCGAAGTAACTAATCATACGAATCTACTACCAACCTTACTCCGCCGTGATAGAGGCGTATAAAACTTTGTTCTTAGTTCTACATCTGCTGCTCTAATGGGGAAATGGAGAAATTCAATTTTATTTGCTTGTATTAAAGATTAAATTTGTTTGGTGGCATACCGTCCCTGATTTAATATTACGGTTAAACAATAATGTCGAGTGGTTTAAATAAAACTAGTGTTTGGCCAGTTGTTGAAATTGTACCATTATTTTTTATCGATAAACTGAAAGCTCTTCAATAGCAAAAAAAAAAAAAGAATGGATAGAAAAAAAACAATTAAACCGTTTTTTCTTTGCATGTTTATAGTTCTATATAAATCTCTGATTACACAATGTAATAAATAAATAATATTCAATGTCTGCTTAGGTAGAACTATTCTTGTAAGTTGATAGAGTCGCACTCTGCGCAATATTTGACGAAGGGTTGGAACGGACGAACTGCTTCGGAGTGTAGCCAGAACAAACAAACAAACAGACAGACAAAGGAAAAAATGTTTTTTGTTACAAATACTGTATATATGGTCATACGTTATGTAAAAATCCGTTATTTGACAGTAGATACAGACCCTTCAATAAAGTTAAGTTAAAACATAATATATTGCTTACGTAAAAGTTAAGTAACAACGACAAAGGTAAACTGTAAACTGTAACAAAGTGTCGTTTGTAGAATTAGTTGGAGACACTGGAGTTCATTTGTACATTGCAACTTAACCCTTAAATGCAGTTAGTGGTCTGCGCTGTCTCCTAATTGACAAACGACGAGTGAAATTAAATACATTGTAGTTTCTATGTATCTTATTTACGATGTCCATATATATACGTGACGACGTGCGTGGCGGATCAGTCACAATACTGGTCTGCCGTGGGTCACGGGTTCGATCCCCGGCCAGACAGACGTCTGAATGATGAGTTTAGATTTCTGTTCTGGGTTTGGGTGTTTG
>MOOZ01001128.1:1266719-1278600 GCA_002930495.1 Cecropterus lyciades
CATGAAAACTTCAGGACTGATTGGTGTTAAACTTGTATTTTTATTTATAGTATGGAAATAGCAAACGAGCATGCAGCCCACCTGATGGTAAGTGGCTACTGACGCCCATGGACATCTGTAATCAACCCTAGCCACAGATGAGTTGCTACCCCTGAGGACTAAGATGGAATGTCTCGGAATACTATGTCTCCCTTACCACACCCTTTAGACCAGAACACAGCAGCGCATAACACTGCTGTTATTAGGCAGAAATAGGTGTGGCGGTGGTGCTTCCGGAGTCGAACCACAAAGAGTACTACCACCTTTAAATTTTCAAATTTGAATGTCCCTTTCGCGTAATAAGAGTTTAGGCCATAGCGTATCCCCCTGACCAAATCTGAATCGGTAAACTTCACACACCTTCGAGACCTTTTCAAACTTTCACGTATAGATTTCTCCAGTATGTTTTAATTCATTGAAACAAGGATAATGTCATTCTAATACGCGCATCGCTTCGTAAAATCTGAGATTCGTACCACGGAACTCCCACTTGAGAGAAATTTCAACCACTAGACAGTAAGAACTATCGCAGATGATACTTGTTGGTTATAAACGCAATTCCAAAAAATTGGAAACATAGACTAGTACTATAATAAAAGCCCGTTAACTAAACTGCTGAAGAAATAAAATGAAAGTTTTTACAGTAATACTTTATGCTGTACTTAAATATCAAACAGACTTCATACAACTGTTAATCATCTCTTAACTCCTCTTGAGTTTTCAAATTAAAATAGTTGTAGAATAGCTAATAGCTTTGTTCTCGTAAAACTGGTATAACTCCACGCAGACCTCTTGTAACTTTTACAATTTTTACTGGCTTCCATCTCTGCAGTTCATATCTCATTATGTTTAAAAATAGCTTTGTTATAGGATATGTACAAAGATTTCCTTAAAATACATACATAATACAACATAGGTAATATGGTTTTATATCGCTAGAGATTACTTGACCTTTAAACACGAGGAGAGAGATGAAGTAAACAAAACAGTAATGAAAAAAATATTATAAACCAGTGTAGTAAAATTAAAGCCATTCTGATTACTTTTATTTTGAAAGTAGTATAAGAGCATGCATTTTCTTAGGATAAATGGTGAATGCCACCAATAGACATCTAAACCTCAAAACGGGTAAGATGCTTAAACACTCTGAGACGCTTAGACTATAGATGCTTTCAGGGTAAAAAAAGGAGTTTTAAAGAAACAGCGCTACTAAGTGTTCTAAACCAGTGGGTGGTGCCAAATTCGAATGAGCATTCTAATATTGATCAACTAGAATAGTTCGATTGGGGAATTAACACCGCCGCAGCTGCAAGCAATTCTGCATTTCAGTGAAAAGGCGATAGATGGACTGACCAGCTAGCTTACATATGAAACCATCTACTAAGATAAACGCTTTCTATACTCATAGCCCCACACTAGGATTTTACTCTTGTGTCGTGGGTATCATGGACACACACAGACGAATACAAAAACACCCAGATCCACAAAAGAATCTAAACTCATCATTCAGATGCCTGGCTGGCCGAGAATCGAACCCGGAACCCACTGCGTGTCAGACCGGTCTTGTGACAACAATTATTGTTTATGTTATCGCCCATTGCAATAATAAACGCGTACTTAGGGCACAGGTAGAACCTCTTTTCTGCATGGAGTCAGTTGCAAATGTTCATGAGCGATAGTAACCACTCAGGAAGCCTGCCTGCTCTTCTTTTGCTACTTCAATCAGACTTTATTTTCAGATTTTTATTTTAAAAAAGTCACTTACTTTCGATGCGTTTGTGCAATTTGACGACCAAAAAAAAGGTCATTCCTCGGTTATAGTTGAAATATTTTTTTACTGTATAATGTAAAGACCCATTACAGTATACAGTAAAAAGTTGAAAATACAGTAGATCTTCTGTAATTACAGTGCATCGGAAAGGACTGGTCACCTCAAATATATATATAGCTTGACGCTATGAATCGTTGTGGGTTTGGTATCTCCTCGGTCAAACTACACTGGTTCTATCACCTATGCAAACTCTATGTAGGTGTTGGTAATACTTTTACGACGCCTAACGCCTGATATTACTATCTAATACCCTTACGTTTATACGATTACGTATATAGTACGATTATATGAAATCTTTTCTATTTTTTTACATGTATAAACGAGCATATCTTTGTCTTCATAAAAACTGGATAACGCAATACCGAGTATATGAGATTTTCGTTCAAGCTTGAATGAAACATTATGTTCTTTTATATTTTTCTATCACAATGTTGATAATGTACTTATTTATAAATATTACTTCATTTACTATAATATACTTTCACAGTTACTAACAATTTTGTAAAAAATTGTGGTAAAAATGTTACATTTATATAATGTTTCAGTTTTTTTTTAATATTGCATTACGCTTATTTAAAAAGATAGGTATGTATTTATATATTGATACAAAATGTTTTCGTAATAAAAAAAAAACAAACAAAAGACCTTTTTACTCTGTCGTTTTATTTATCGTGGAATTGAACAAATCTAATTCAAATTAAAACGAGAGAGATGCGTAATATAAACCTACTCGTAAATGTTTAAAAATAATTGTTCATATTTTTTTATTGTCATTCTATTTTATATTATCATACTACATTTGCAATGCATATTCTGGATTATAATTTAATTACAAATACTTTATATCAATACATTATTATGTGTTTAATTATTTTACTACAAATATTTGGCGTATAACAACCGGTATTAATGGTGTACGTCTCGATGTCCCCGTGAAAAAGTTCGGGACGAAAAATTGTACCGTTTAACTAAACCAAGGTGGACATAATTATGGGGTAGATTAGAAAAGTCCTGAAACTTTGTCATGTAACTTAAAATCACATGGAAGATTTTTTATTTCCTCCTACAATTGTTAAAAATCTTATTTGTCGCTTGGAAATTGAAATTGAATTTTCTTTTTTAATGGATTATGAAATATCTCGTTTTGAGTCAACAAAAGAATAGCCACTATATATATAACAATATGGACCCCAAGTTGATACTCTGAATGTATTTTCTTACCTATAATAACAAATAGTTCACTCATGGCATACTAGATGGCGTTGTGCAAATTTGGCTGAAACACGCTATTGGGAAACTTTCAAGAATCTATACTCTGCACTCTAATATTCCATTTTTTTCAATAAAATAATAATAGAATAAGCGCTTTTTGTTGGATAAATACTTGTAGGCAGTCGATTGCTGATGTAACTGCAACCTAGGAAACTGGCTTCACACAATCCGCAAAGTTTCCGACGTTAGTAGCAATTTTGCAAAACTTGCTGCACGTAGCTAACTTTATAGTTTCGGTATTCAAAATTCACTGTAATAATTTCTTAAACCCTCTAATAGAAGATTAATTTAAATTACTAAGGAAATTTTCAGTGTGTACACAGCTTAAGATATCGGACAGGGTTGATCTTCTCCGCGTAATGTTACGATTCAACAGGTGTTTGTTTGGCGGCTGGAGGCGGTTTTATTTGGATTTATCCGGAATTAATCGGCCATAGCTGTGAGTGATAACTGTTTTATGGAAAATCACTTCTTACATTTTGTGACTTTTCTGTTTTGCTGAGGGTCTCGGATTCGATACTTGGTTAAACACAAGTATAATTTACCTTTGTGAGGGTGTTGTTGATGTTTTAAATCTCAAAATTGTTTATTTTAACGAATAATAGTATTAATTGTATTGTATTATTATTATTTTAACGAATAATATTAATAAATTAATCGTAGAAAGGACTAAACTGTTTTTGAAAATGTATCATACGTCTAAAATATTATACGGCTTGACATAGGCTAAATACTGACAATATGCGATATTCCTTTATATATTATATTAGACATTTGTTTGCGTAATTTTATTCAAATTATAACAGGTCCTACGATAGATTTAAAAACCGTGACAGTACCTCAAGGAAAGGAGATGTAAAAACTTGGTAATAAGTTTACATCAGGGAATTCAACTCTACGCAAAAATACCTTTTGTGTGGAACGTTGACTTCTTGTCACAATAAGTCTAAAATACATTTAAAGCTGCCTGAAGAGCAGAAATAATATATTTATTTTAAGAAAAAGGGAAAAGAGGTTTTCCTCTAATGTTTAGATAAGTTAAAAATATGAAGATATATTTATGAAGAAATAACAAATGCTTATTTATTTGGCGTTTCGTAGTGAAGTTTTACTAGATACTTGTAGTGCCTTGTTGTTTCTACTCTTGTT
Organism: Cecropterus lyciades; assembly: GCA_002930495.1. Lineage (NCBI taxonomy): Eukaryota > Metazoa > Arthropoda > Insecta > Lepidoptera > Hesperiidae > Cecropterus > Cecropterus lyciades. The sequence continues at coordinate 1,271,011 of MOOZ01001128.1, forward strand.
AAAAATGACATACTAATAATCAACACAAATTTTGTGACGGCGAATTGCGAAATAATCCTTCGGCTTTGCTTTTTCGCGCAGAATAGTGATAAACTTTCCATTATTAAAATGAAAGTAAATAAGCAATTTTTAACTAGTTAAAATATACATACATATACATTACATCAGCTAACTGATCGACGCGAAAACATAGACAGCGATATATAGATTGCTTTTTACTAATACGTACCTTATTATATACTTTCATGTGTGGAGTAAAGGCTTTTTGATATTATAAAGAGCCACTTATTTTTTATTTATATGTACCTAAAGACGAAAAGTTGTTTATTATGTATTTTTCATAAGTAAGTTATACAATTGTATTATATCACAAGCAGATAAATAAATAATTCTTGTTTTATATGATTTTAGACTAATATTATCGCGGAATTGATATATTTTAATATGTTATGGGAAACTCACGATATGCGGTTTTGCATTTTTTTGCCGATATTTCGACCCAGAAATATCGGCAAAAAGAAATTTAAAACCGCATGTCGTGAGTACCCGTAACATATTATAATAATTCTTGTTTTACTTTTTACACTATCAACATATGTAGTATAAAAAGTACTTATAAAGTAGTATTTATAAACGGATTTTACATAACCCAATTTACAACTTGTATCTGACAATATACGTATTTTGGATAGTTTAATAAATAATGGAATATTATGAATAATATATTTAGGTTTAGGGCTTTAGGGATTGAATCGTGTGCTTATCTTTTTTAATATGTACAGATTAAACATTATATACTTATTCATTAAAAATAATGCAATATAACTTAAAATTGTATTATGAAATAAAGATAGGATATTTATGAAATAAAGACTAAAAAACTAGGATATGACCAAAATATAGACTTAACTATATTTTAAACATTTAAAATTAAATTTGGTAGTTTTGGTTTGGCGCGATTTCAAACACACGAACAAACACAGTTATTAAAAGTATAGAAACATCCTTTATTACAAATTATCAACCCTGCAAAGTATTCTTTTGCAAATAATACTATGTTATTCCCGCGGCTTGTTTCGGTTACATCTACCAGGGTAATGAGTATTTAATGTAATAATACAGGTCATACACTATCTGTGCGCCGAATTTCAGCGAAATCCGACTAGTAGTTTTTGCGTAACAAGTACACATATACGCTCACAAACTTTCGCAGTTAAGTATTAAGCGAGATGAGGATTATATATATGCCTACAATATAGATATCATTTTGAGTGATCAACAGTTAGATTAGCCTTATTTAAGGATACATCTTGATAAATGTTTATTTATTTTGTAACAAAATCGTTATTTCCATTTGAGAGGAAGTACACATACTTCCTTTGTAACTGTTTCGTGCAAAAACCACTATTTGGAATTAGATAAAATTTGGTTAGTAAATGACCTGGATTAACACATGACATACTTTTTACTATGATACATAAACGAAGCGGGAAGAGCCGCGTGAAGAAGCTAGTATAAAATATGATACCACTGAAATAAAAAAATAAGTATACAAAACAAATAATCAACAAATAATAAGTTTGTTTGTTTGAACGCGCTAATCTCAGGAACTACGGGTCCGATTTGAGAAATTCTTTCGGTGTTAGATAGCCCATTTATCGAGGAAGGCTATAGACTATATATCATCGTCGAAACTTACGCGGGTGAATCCGCGGGGTGCAACTAGTTGTGTATAAAAACCCAAAATAAATGTGTAAATGACAGATAAAACAGAGCCTATTTCTGTAGTCCAAGAGAGATTAGTGTTCTTCTTAGCTTCTTAGTACAATTGTTCACCCCGTCAGTATTATTTTACCGAACCTATGTTTTTCCACTTAAACCAACCCTTTTTTGTACCTACATATCCTTTTAACCTTTTTATTTTGTCCTTCTTTCAAATCCACTTGAGTCAGTCAGTCACGTAAAAAGTTTGTAATATAATCACCAAGTTGGTAACTTACTTGTAAGGCTATTGACAATTTTGCCTTGTTTTTGTATAGTCGATTGTAAACGTATTTATTTTGTTTTTGTATTTTTTCAAGTTTAAATCATTGCAACCAAGTTTTGGTAAAATTAAATAGTGAGGAAAAAAAATACAATGTCTTTACATCAGTCAATTGAAAATTACAAGATGATTGCTTTATAATTTTATATTATTTTTGTCATGTCACAAAGTTACTAATATAATCCTTAGTAATAATAACGTTTTATACACTCAGTGGGTGCCGTAGAAACAGATGAATACACAAACACCCAGACCAGAAATTTAATGTTGTCGTGCGAACATATCTGGACGGAGATGGAACCCAGAACTCACTGCGTGTCAGTCTTGTAAGCTTACCGTCCCACCTCACGGGTCGAAATTTAAAATCGTTGTATGACTAGAATTCTCCAAAACGCTTGTCTTACGTTTTAACGCTGAATTCACTGATAAATGTAAAATATCATGTATTTTGAACGTAACTTCATATAAAAACAATTTAATTAAAAACTGTATTTTAAATTTTTTTAATGACGGTCAAACTACAGATAAAAGCAGGCGTTACAGAGACTATTTGGCAAAGTGACGTCGCCTACATTTCTCGTCGTTAATTACATTCCATTCGAAATCTTTCCAACAATGCCATTAAGTTTAGATATAAATTTAATGTACGTTTGGAAGTGTTTGTTTTTATTTTATTTTTGGAATATTTGTAAATTCAGCTTAAGATAAGTATTATAAATAATTAACTTGTAGAAAATATTTTATATCATGTTTAATTACTGGAAACATTATTGTAACTATTTCTTTTTATTACGGGATATTAAAATATGTTTATTGTAGTAAGTTAACACATATTATTGTTATATAATAGATTAAAAATAATTTATCATTCCAGAAAATAATCTTTCCCAAGTTTCCTTTTTCGTTACTTCTTAATTTAATTTAGAACTTTATATTTTCTTATACAATTGATATTATCCTATATTTTGCCAAGTAATACAACTATTGAGATTTTTATTAGAAAGCAGTTTTAATTACAAAGCTCCAAAGATTCTGTAAAAGTTGAAGTATCTCATATAATATCAAATTGTCAAAACTTTTCAACTTTATAAGCGTCGCCCAAATTATACTTAGAAATTTGTAGGTGCGGTATTCTTGGCCCCGGATTTCAACGCATTGAGTGGACATTAAGTTTCATTTATAATTAGTTCTGAGATAAATTTAAAGTATTAAACGTATTGTCGGTAAGTACTTATTTCAAACTTTTAAATGATCAGTTCTTAATTATTTTCATAATGAACTATGCATAAAAATCCTTTTGTCAATACGATCATAATATGAACTATAGTACTGTAAGTCCACATTACGTTCAAAGAACAATATTTGATTTAATATTAGTATTGAATTAATTTTAATTTACTTTAAATTAAACGTTGTAGAGATAAATATTATTGTTGAAAAAACACATAGAAAACTTGAACTATAAAGAAATCAAGTAAAAAGAACACATATTTATAATTTATAGTACACGGGAATATTAGGAATAAAGTATTTGAAAAATTCAATAATCTTTTCCCGTACAAGCATTTCCCGTCTTTAAATAACTCACAAAAAATGCTGTTAAAAATAAAATAAAAATCAAGTTTAAAAAAGTTGTACTTACCCGAGGGCCATTGCTACGTTCGTTTCGTGCTACGGTGCGTTACGGCGATGCTACGAATGTGCCTCTGTAGCTCCGTAGCCGGCCTTATATTGGGCCGAGCGCCGCCCCACGCGCTACGGCCCGCCCAATGCACAATGACGACGCTGTCTTGATTGTGATTTATTGTTATTATTCTTTGATTTTTTATTAAGATACTAGATTTGTTCTTGATAAGGGTGTTGTTGGTAAGTCAGATCACTTGAACAGCTTACAATAGATTAGTTGGTGTATTAAAACTTTTATTTCTGTTCTCACACCCTAATGAGTAACCTTGAGATATTTTAAATATAAAAATATTTGAAGAATATTGCGATTTTGTTTAGTTTATTACTATTTTATAACCGTAATTATTGGTCGTTTCATTGCGATCGTTTCAGTTTATTTTATCGAAAGTTTAAGAGAAGTAATCAAATACAAAACAATTCAAAGTTGTTTTTTAATCGTAGAACCAACTCCAAAGACTTTGAAACAATTTTTAAGATATCAAAGAGTTATTGATCAAATTGCAAAATACAGGGTGATTATCGTAAACAGCTTCAATAGTTGAAAACTGGGTCGAAGGTATTTACGCCTATCTTAACAACATACATTACCACAATGTTATCAAAATCCTGGATCCCGTAGTGTACCGGATCCAGGATTTTGATAAAACGTGGCCGTAGGTAGGCTTTAAAATTTAAGAGCTACAAAATGGCCTTCCAAAAGGAAACTGTCTTTAAGATTTTGGGTAGGCTTGGGTCCTCCTGTGTTTGCAATTTTGTTGTGTAAGGCATGGAGTAAAGTACTAGTAATTAGGGATCCATCTCGCCAAGACCGTGATCTCGACGAGTCCAGTTGATGCGGATGGATGGATTAAGTGGCAGTCCTCCACATGATGCTAAGTGGCCACTGCTATCCATGGACATTTGTACTCAACCCCAGATAACTTCAGTAAGATCAGTCTTACCTGAGATTAGCTAAAGATGCATTGATGCCCCTAAGAACTAAGTTGGAATGCCTCGGATAAGTTTATTTCGCTTACCACACCCTTCAGATCAGATCACAGCAATACAACGACTGCAGCTATTAGGCGGAAAAAGATGTGGGCGTGGTGCTTCCGGAATCGAACCATAAAGAATTCTACCACCTTGCAAGACACTCTTACACATATTTTTTATCCTATGATATATACAGCCTTATTTACTGTTGCCCTTAGACTTGAGTCAGATGATATTCTTGCTAGTTTTACAAACTAAAATAGGCGTCAGAAACTATTATCGTTATGTGTAATACAAATTAGGTTTATGCGGACAGTTCGCTTGGAATAATGTTATGTTCGCCACTTGAGATCATAATTATATTGTATTTTTGAAAGATTCACTGTATAAGTTCAGAGTTGCTGTGTAACTTTAGAGTATAAGCTTTGCTATTAATTAGCGAATTATTGCATATGCTAGTAAAATTAATTGCATTAAATTAATGCATATACAAAATTATTGCATTAAATTGAAACTATTCTTAAATTACCTTTTAGAGATTTTCATTTATTCTCCTTGTATTTACCTATACTTTTTGTTTGTTAGGCATAGTAATTTCACGTTCATAAGTTGAATATCTATAAAATGTTCATAAATAGTCAATATATATTATATGTATTGTTATATACAACTATGTTTATCCCCTTGGGGTTCAAAATATAGAATAAACAGACCAATTGTAATTTAAAATAGAAATTCCACCACCTTATATTGTATGCATTTTCTAAGGCCAACTAAATGCAGACATAAATCGAGAAAGACCAACATAAGCCAAATGGCATACTGATGAAATTTGTATATTCTTTTTCCTTTATACACAATGTATGTGTAAAAGATACTTACTTTTGACTAATTATTACAGAGCCTAAACTAATGAAATTAATTTACCAGGAAATTTGAACAAGACACTCATTACGAATTTTTATTCGGAATCAAGTCCCTAATGGGGTTCAAAAATTGTAATAAGTCTCAGACAACAGCTAGTACCGGATAAACCTAATCGCCAATCTAATAGGTATATATTACATATACTACAATAATATTTATGCTCCATTTGTTACTTTTAACATCCCTCCTTGGTATTTATATCAAAATCGACTAATGTTCAGACATTTCTATTAAAAGTGTCATAAAAACAACGGGGGTTGTCGTAAACATTGGTCGGAATAATTGCGGGGTCAAGGTGTGTCTGATTGTAACTCGCCTGTAACCAGCCTATTAATTGACATTATGGCCACTTATTACCCATAATTATTTCGCTAAAAAGCAATAGTCTCTAATTATAATCTAAGAAGAAACGCCAGTCCTGTAGTATAGTTTATGCCAGGTAGAACCAGTTTTGTTCGACCGGGGAGGTATCACCGGCACATCAATATCTAGCGTGAAGTAATTTTTGCGTTTCACTGGAAAGATGTGTGTGCCGACTTACTTATATATGAGGCGGCCATTTTAGTCCTCGGAGTAGCAACGCATCTGTGATCGACTTCAGATAGAACCCCTGTTCTATATGAAGTTGCTTACAGATGTCTATGGGTGGCAGTAACCACTTACCATCACATGTACTGCATGTTCGTTTGCTATTTCAATCAGATAAAACAAAAAAATAGAGTTTTTAAGGTACAATATTTGTGGTTCAATTGATACCACATTTCATTAAATAATGCGATTGTTTTGCAATGTGTTTCCAATTGATTTGCGATATGAACAGTTTTAAGGTTTTGATTTGCCTTTTAATCACTTGATTCGACACCAGAGGCATCACAACACATCTTTCTGCCTAATTACATCAGTGTTAACCGCTGCTGTGTTTTGGTCTGAAAGGAGTGGTAAGTTATACATATTATCCAAGGTGATCCAACTTAATCTTCAGGGGTACCAATGCATACTCGTATGTTGCCTAAGACTCTAAGCTAAGACTAATCTTATTTGAAACAAGCTGAACCCCACCGTTATACCCACGTTTAACAAATGTATCTTATACAATTTTAATATTATAGCATTGTTTCAGAGAGGACTGATAGCAACTGATATTAGCGGCAGTGACGGTGGCTGCGTGCGCGGCTTCTTAGGTTTTAATTTTTTGTGCGGAACGCGGAACGCGGTTACATTTTCTAAAATATAAGTTACGCCTTATGACATCAGCTATCCAACAGTGAAAGTCCCGTCAAAATCGGTCCAGCGGTTTAAGAGAGAGATTACTCAGAACAAACAGAATCAAAAATTTGAGACTATTATTTTGATATAACAAACAGACACCGAACACAGAACCTCTGATTATCCGAAGTTTTGTGCGTGTAACAAATTAATTATAGCATGTTTTCTACGGTAAATATAAACGTTGTAACATTGTAAGGAAATCTCTTTCCCTGAGGCTTCTCTAAAAAGTTGTTAAAGATGTTAAAGTCTTAAAGTTTCCATTCTGTAAATAGGTTTATTAACTTCACAAGACAAAACATTACTTGTATCGCATGTTAATATATATTTTAATAAGGTTGTAGTAGCGAATGAGTTTGCAGTCCTACTGATACGTGGTCACCGCCGTTCATGGACCAGATGTCCATAAACAATTTCATAGGGTTTTATCTGAAGTCAGTCACGGATGCGTTACAACAATCGAGTCGTCCATCGACTCATACAAAATAATGTAAACATTATATAGGTAGGTTCATATTATATATGTTGGCTCGTCATAATTATTAGGTCCCTCTTCGGGCATTACGTAGGCGTTTACGTGGGTAAACGAGCAAAGAGATACAGAAGATACTCTATTACCACATTCATTACATTAACAATTTAGCACAATATAAACTACAGCGAGCAAACGAACGAATAACAGTTCCTACAGTGGA
>MOOZ01001130.1:27915-40610 GCA_002930495.1 Cecropterus lyciades
GTATCCCCTGCCTGTCGTAAGAGGCGACTAAAAGGGGGCTTCTGGGGTTGCGGGCGGCAAGAGTGGGAGCTCGAACTGTCCAGCCAGATGACCCCGGGAAGGACGGCGGCATATGTGGTCGCATATCGTCGTAAAGACCAGATGCGGTGGGCCCAGCCGTTCACCTGGGTGGAGCCCGATGGGGCAAAGCGCTCAGAGGACTCCGGTTGTGTTCCTTTGGAGATCCCGGAGTCTTCTTCGTAGCGCTGAGGACGGCCACCGGGGTAAAAATTTTAGTTTTACTAAGGGGTTTCAGTGCGGTAAAAATCCCACATAACCCGGCGCCGCTCCCACGACGTCAGGTACCTTTTGAAGGTTTCCCCCTCGAAAACAAAAAAAAAGCCCTCTTTATAACACGCTGAACGACTCTGATCTTTCGCTTGAGGCCTACGTTGAAAAACAACGTTTGAGCGCCATACGTCATCACTGGCAACACGTTGCCAGTGCCATTCTATATAACCTACCTAACACCGTTAACTCACTAGAAGTTTGAGCTGAAATAAAATTAAATGTATTTATTTGACATAGGCCTACGGGGGCATTTACAAATTGTCATAAAAAACGCTTTCTACACTCATAGCCCCACAGTAGGATTTTCTCCTGTGTCGTGGGTGCCATGGACACACAAAGACGTATACACAAACACCCAGACCCAGAACAGAAATCTAAACTCATCGTTCAGATGTCTGTCTGGCCGGGGATCGAACCCGGGACCCATTGCATGTCGGACCGGTATGGTGACCGCTCCGCCACGCGGGTCGTCAATTTGTCAATTATAATATTTTCTTTTCTTGCACAACTATCCGAGTACACGATTGAGCCACGACCTCTACTGAAAAGATCCAGCAAAAATCTCAGTGATTGTCTTTTTTCTTTATCTCAGTGATAGTTTTTTTTTCCCCCTACCTTATCATAGTCCTTAGCGTACGCAATATCCTGGAGTTCCCTGATAGCCCACAGGACCAGCGAGGCCAGGCGACGGATGTGTTCGCTCTCCCGCGTCACCTCCTCGCAGGACCTCATTCTGCTCACCTCTTCAGGAGTGGGTAGGGGAGACTCTGACTCGGGTAACCATGTACGGTTGGCGGGTTGACGACCCTGGGTGTGGTATATAATGTGATGATTGAATATAAGTATGGAAATTGATGTGGCGGAATGACGTCCAAAAAATAAAATAAATTGTTAAATCTCTTTCTTTTTCTTCTTCATCGTTAAGTCTTTGACACTGGTGTCCCTACGATTTGGCGATCAAATAAAAAGCAAATCTTTATATTATTCCACGCCCCCCGGCACTGGCGGCGGCGGCTAATTTGCCTACATTGATAGGTGGAGTCAAGCCAACATTTTAGTTCTTTACTGTCGGAAGCAGATACATTTTCATGGACGCCAACTTAGATTGTCACCCGGCCAGTCTCCCGTGGACCCCTGGGGATGCACCTGGACAACTTTGGGAACTAAAGACCTAGACGATAGGTCCTTTTAGATAGAATGTGAACAAGTGTGAATTTGTAGATTTCACACATTTTAGAACTTTCTTTAAAGAACTAGTGTTTTTCCGCTGCTCTACTTGGATCATGTTATAAAAATATACCACGGTATATATCCTATGTGTCAATCAAAGCGATAAACGATTATGAGTGTTTTTCGCGTGCATCAACCAAATATACATCCTAACAAATCTTATTTGTAATTATTACTACAAGTTACAGGAAGGTTTTTTCACGATGTTCAATTCCTTTACTATTAAAACTAGTGATAATACCAAATATTGTGGTAATTAATTCCTAATACGCCACGTAAGTTCAAAAAATCAAAAATGGGTGTTTTATTTGTGTACTGTTACATAAATAGAGTAAGATAAACCGTTTCAAGTTTGCTGCAGTTCTCCAGCTTCTCGGAGTACAGCTCCATCGCCCTGCGCAACCCTTCCAGATAGATGCTGCCGCTGTGGAAGATTCTATGCACCTGGGAACAGATTAACCGAAGAAAAAAGGGTAGAAGGTCAAGGGTTTCAAATTATGCAAGATTGCAGCCAACTTTGACCGTTCTGCCTAAATATAATGTTAAGGCTTTTAAATGTATCTCAATTCTTCAAAATATAATTGCGAATCTTTAAAATTTTGTTTACCTGATCTATTCAGGTAAACAATATTTTAAAGGCATCTTGAAGATAAACAGGATTTTAATTCCGAGCCATTGATATGTTTACTAACAAGAATACCCCTTATATTTTATTGTGTTACAGTGGCCATTTAATTTTGGTGAGCGATAGAAGATTAAGTTCTTTTCATTCATTATTTAGATATGTATATTCTCACGGCCCTGACCTAAAAACTAAAACTTACTTTTTTCTCCATGTACGTATGATATCCATATTCGTTGGCGTAATGACCATTAGCGTCATATTCTCCGTTAACCCCTTCATACAAACGCGGTGTATTGTGCAAGCTATTTCCTTCGATATTATTATAATTAACTAAATTAGCTCGACCGTCGAAGTAAATTTTGTTTTCATCGCCGTTTTTGTACTCGTTCCTTTCGAAAAAGAATTTTCTCACTTCCGGCAAGTCGATAGTCCATGTCGTAACTTCCGTTAAAATTAGCGCAAAAATGCAAGTTCCGATGACACTTCTACCTTCTATCATTTTTATGACAGACTATAATTACAATACTTTTTACTTTCAAATAATTTATTGAATGTTTTTTTATACAATTTTCAAGTTTAAAAATATTTTAGTAATTATGATAAAACATTTTTATTTGATTGTATAAACGTGCTAAACGCAATAATTCTAAAGAGAACTGACGATTAATTAGCAAACAAAAGGATGTGTTTTGTTGCGAGTTTCCCGCGCGGTTCATTGTTCAAGAACAAAATTGGCCAAGTACGTATCCGTTTCCTATCATGAACTGTATAATCTTTCCGTTTAACTTTGATAAATGGCGAAATGATATACTTTTGCTGCAGTAATTAATAAAAAATCAATTAAAATTTGGCGATCGATTTATGTACATTAAATGCATGTCTAGCAATTTCCAGAACCAATTATTTCTTTAAAAATGAAATCAATATACTCGTAATATAGCTCAAAACATAAATGTAACGGAGCAGTGGTGAGATGTTTTAATGAGTGGTGAGGTGCGGTGACAAGGTGAAGTGAGGAGAGGCGAGTTACGATGATTGTCTTTTGTCGGAGACATCATTATTGAAAAAGAATTGGAGATAAATTATTGGTGAAAGAGTATTTTTATAGTGTCTTATTTAATAGCGTTATATCTCTCCTCTCTATCTGCTCCTCGGACGTTTTCTTCTCTTAATTTTGAGAACACGCGTGGCGAATCAGTTACTATTATTATATTTACTAACAACTGAGCCCCGCAGTTATACCTGCGTTTAAAAATGTAGCTTGACATAGTTACACATAGCCGAGATTTTAGATTATATACAATTTTAACAAAATTTGAAAATTGTGTAACTCAATTTTGATTGAATTTGAAGGTGGTAGAACTCTTTGTGGTTCGACTCCGGAAGCACCACCGCCACACCTATTTCTGCCTAATAACAGCAGTGTTATGCTCTGTTGTATTCTGGTCAGAAGGGCGTGGTAAGGGGGGCATACTTTTCCGAGGCATTCTATCTTAGTCCTCGGGGTAGCAATGCATCTGTTGATCTAACTCGTAGGCTGCATGCTCGTTTGCTACAACAAAAAAAATTAGTAATTGATTTTCTATTATCAGTATCATATATACTTTCATATGCAATTGGAAAAAAACTGTTATTTTGATATTAACAGACACTTCAATTTTATTTAATGTATAGATTACATGAATTTAGATTGTTGTTCTGAATCTATGTATTTATGTGTCCATGGCACCATCGACATAATAAAATACTAGTGAGAGGCTGTGTGTGAGCTTTATTATTCTAGACTTCTTCTATCTATTCTTCTTCTTCTAGAAATTTAAAAATGTATGAAGTTATTTCTCGACTTTAGTTGTCCGTAGCACCTATTGTATAGGGACAGCTAGAACTAAAATAAAACAAAGTTGTAAATAAAACACATTATAGTAGTACATTAAATTTATTTATTCTAAAAATAACTTATTCGACATTTGTGAAAGCTCGCGACAAATAATCAACAGTTCAAAAATCCATTATTTGGTGGATAAAATGCCAATTACATAGTGACGACCCGCGTGGCGGAGCGGTCACCATACCGGTCTGATACCACTATATGCAGTAGGTCCCAGGTTCGATCCCCGGCCAGACAGAAATCTGAGTGATGAGTTTAGATGTCTTTTCTGGGTGTTTGTGTATTCGACTTAGTGTGTCCATGGCACCCACGACACCAGAGAAAATCCTGCTGTAAGGCTATGAGTGTAGTAAGTGTTTATGTTTATTTATTTAAAGTTAAACGCTAGCTTGTAACTAAACAATGAAGATTGAACATATAACCAAAAACTAAATTATTGTTCACTAAAATTCTATACACATAAACCACTTGTCACAATAAAGCTTAATAATCAAATCAATGTAATTTCAAATAATATTTAACAGAATATCATATATCGCACAGAGCACGAAGAGACCGAACTCAAAATTTCGGAAAAATGCGTTAAATACAGGAAAGCGAGTTTAAAAGTGACGATGTCGTGCTAGAAAAGATCAAACATTAATGTTTTCCCTTCAATAACCGCACGCTTTAAGAAACTCCCCGAAATGTGAACACAAATTTGATATTTCCATACATCCCTTTCCCCGGTCCCTTTTATTCGCACTGTGCGATATATTAAGTATGTATTGTAATACAAAAACAATGCATTAATGGTTACATTTCTATAAGCTTCTTCCAATCTGTATATTATGAGCGAAAGCATACAGTCGCCATTTTGGACTGGTTGTTACACTAGATCAGATAGTCGATACAGTATCAGAAAATTTAAATGTATGATTCGCTTCAATATTGGACCTATAACTCGATACCGACATTGTAAATGACATCCAATATTGATATCAGAACGTCATCCGATATCGAAACGGTATCCGATTTTGAAATCTGAACGTCATCCGATATTGCTATCAGACCAGCATCCGATATTGATATCGAAACGGCATCCGATATTGCTATCGGACCAGCATCCGATATTGATATCGGAACGGCATCTGATTCTGCTTTCGGATCGACGCACAATAAACTTACTACATTACCAGATGCAACTGATAAGCGGCAATCCAAAAACCAGAAAATAAGATAACCAAAAATGACGTCACTGGTATAGTACGATACGATCAATACTGTATATGCGAAGTTTATTAATAAAATGAATTACTTATTAAGTTATTTATTAAGGCAACACTATCTACCTAGCTCTCCGTGTATAAGCGTGTTATTAATTATAAAATATAAACATTATCATAGAGCACACGTGGACAAAAATGCAATAAGAACTAGATTTCACAAAAATAACTAAAGTTGTTTTTAAAGCCCTGTAGTTATAAAAAACATCGCGTTTTTACTGTAATTTGTATGTAGAGACTTCCCGCAAATCCTCAAGAGATGGCGCCACGAGTATTCTAAATAACGCTATCGAAGTTTTCTGCATATACAAACTTTGAGAAAAGCATATTCTGTGCGGCCGCTCAGCAGACAAAACAGTTCATCAGCTTTTTCTATTTTAGACTATCTTCGTTATTCACTTTAAACGTTAAAATTATGGTAGATTTCATTATGAATATAATTATGTTCAAATCGACCAATAGTCAAATACTAGATACATATTAAATCCACGGCACTACTCTATGACAAGATTAGATGTAATTCCCCATAGGACATAGCTTCCCACTAGCCCATACGTGGGCGGCCCATCCCACGGCCGGGCGGCATCTGCGGCGCGTCGCCCTTCACATTCTTTATGCTCTCGTCGATGGACAGAATCTGAAACAAATTAAATAAAGTTGACTGTAGCAGCTGTTACATTGGACAGATAAAACGAGCCATCTCACAACGTATTAAGGAACACATCAGCGCAGTTAAAAAAAATTACCCGAAGAAATCTGCGGTAGCTGAACACATTCTTAATTCCGGTTCTAACCACCGGATTACGAATTACATAAACCTCAGGTGATCTCCGCTGAGCGTCATTACTTTCCACGTTTAGTAACTTTAACAGAGAAGATGGTTTTAAATTAACGCAAACGTGGAATCCAGTGGTTAGTTTATGTAAATAACAAATAATGCAAAGTTCGGTGCGTAAAGATATGGTTAGTGTTGTGTGTCGTGATATGGAACCTAAAAAAGAAAAACGAGCTAGACGTAGGGTAGATAGGTTAATCTACCACTAGTGCTTGTTGACGGTTTCTCCCCGCCACCGCAGTTTCTCCGTGACCACGATCCATGTAACTGAGTCGAAATATCGGCAAAAAGAAATTCAAAACCGCATATCGTGAGTACCCGTAACATATTAAAATGTATCAATTCCGCGATAATATTAGTCTAAAATCATATATTAGGAAACTAAATTATCAAAACAGCATACTGTGTCTGATGGTAAGGGGTCATCCATAAATTACGTCACACGATAAGGGAGGGTGACAAGGGGTGGGGAGGGATTCAATACATGTAATGCATTAAAATCTCGTATACGCGTCTCCCTTGTCACTGCTGTTTCAGTGTCATCTTTGTCTATAATCTGCAATAAGTCCAAACCTCAATATTTTTTCAATTTATTCGTGATTCGCGTAATATTCGCGTGTATAGTGATACCCGGCGTATTACTGTACATTTTACCTTTATCGCAGCCTCATAAGTCTAATATACCCTTCCACACATAAATAAATATCCTAATTTACCTGAGCGGCGGCCTCGCAAGCGGCGGTGATGGCGTTGGTCTTCACGATGGCGGGCTCCCACACGCAGCTCGCGAAGTTATCCCCGATGTCCTCCTTCTGGATGTCCACGCCGTACCACACCTCGCCTGCGGACACGGATTTTATTTACAATTTATATCAGACTGAAGTACCAAACAACCATCTGATGATAAGTGAAAGGAAGAACGTTTTAAAAACATTAGTTCTTTCTTTCTCTCTAAGTAGTTACTGCCGCCCATGGAAAGCATGCTCGTTTGTTACTACAAACTAATACACATTTTTTTTATATTATTAATATACTATGACAGTAGAAATCAAGCATGCATTCCATCTAGTGACAAGCGGCCCTATCAATCAAATGCCGTCAATTTAATAAACCCAATAATACGATAAGTCCTACTTGTGATTAGCCACAAATGCGTTATGTTAAACACTACTGACAACATTAGTTATAAACATCGATAAGAATATATCGTCGTTTAAGTTCTAGCACCGCGTAAGTCATTTTTTGGCGGTAATGACATTTTGACAATCATCGTCATTGGAATCGAAATACGCGACGTTTTGTCCAAACAAAATCAAGGTTCAACACAAAAATATCTTTAAATTATGGAAAATTAAAAGTACAAAATGGAACTTTATTTGCGTCTATGTAAAATTAATCGGTTTTTGTCTCTCCAAAAAAATTGCCAAAAATGACTTACGCGGTGATGGAACTTAAGCGACGATATATAAACATAATGGTAAGTATTTAAGTTGATTGTGCCATGTGATCGTAAATAACATAAATAAATAGAAATCACAATATAAATAAATATAAATTAGTAATTAATCCATAAATATTACAAATACATATTTATAATTTTTATTCTGCCATTGAGAGTATTTGATAAATAGATCTTGTATTGACTGTATGACAGTTTGTTTAACGCGTACGAAGTTTATTATAAAAGGAGGGTAGAATTATAATGTGGATCATTCTATTAATACCAGTGTAAGACGTTACTCTGTTCGAATCTATTCTGAAATTACATAAGTGTAGTACCTTGAAAGTATATAAGTGTGGTACATAATTAATAGGATAAATAACACGCACGCTTTAACACACTTTCTACACTCATAGCCCCACACTAGGAATTTCTCCTGTGTCGTGGGTGCCATTGACACACAAAGACAAATACACAAACACCCAGACCCAGAACAGACAACTAAACTCATCATTCAGATTTCTGTCTGGCCGGGGATCGAACCCGGGACCCACTGCGGTATGGTGACCGCTCCGCCACGCGGGTCGTCAATAAATTAAATATTTGTAAAAAGTGTAATTTATACCTCTATGGCAACGTACCTATCTATCCTGGTCACTTAAATCACTAACACTGATGATCATCAAGTTACAAAATGTTCATCGTATCTCTGGACTATATATTTTTTTTTTGTTTGTTTGTTTGTTTCGCCGTGACCACGATCCATGTAACTGGGTCGAAATATCGGCAAAAAGAAATTCAAAACCGCATATCGTCAGTACCCGTAACATATTAAAATGTATCAATTCCGCGATAATATTAGCCTAAAATCTCTGGACTATGTTGTCAATGAAACCCCAGCTACTAACCATGATGATGCTTCTATAGTAGTGTGATTATCCACCTAAAAACCACCAACTACCCACCCTAGTGATGCTTCTGGCGCAGCTTGTTGAGCAGGTTGGTGGCCACAAACCACCAGCTACGTACCCTGATGATGCTTCTGCAGCAGCTTGTTAAGCAGATTAGTGGCGTCCAGCCCTGCCTCGTGAAGTCACTATTGCAGCGCAACCATTTATAAACTCATAACTCTCCAAGCTACTAACCCTGATGATGCTTCTGCCGCAGCTTGTTGAGCAGGTTGGTGGCATTCAACCCTGTTTGTCTCATGTCTCTACAGCAGCGTGACCTCTATCTGCTCGCTTACAAAACATCACCTACCCCGATGATGCTTCTGCCTCGGCTTGTTGAGCAGGTTGGCGGCGTCGAAGCTTTCTTTACGATGCCCCTACTACAGCGTGACAATCTACAAACTCATAAAACCACCAGCTACATACCCTGATGATGCTTCTGGCGCAGCTTGTTGAGCAGGTTGGTGGCGTCGAAGCCGGCGTTGTCGCACAGCTGGCGCGGCACGGCCTCGAAGGCGCGCGCCGCCGCCGCCAGCAGCAGCTGCTCCTTGCCCGCCACGCCCTTCGAGTACGCTCGCAGGTGCGCCGATATCTCCATGTCGATGGCTCCGCCGCCTGAAACATTCCATATTATAACACCACCTATAAGAAGAACCTACGGCAGATTTTGGGATATACTCGACGCGTCAGATTATTTAAGGGAAGATACCTTACATACATAAGTATATAGGACTCAGGGGAACCCGTCGAATTAGTAAAAAAAAAGCGATCGTCTCAAATACTCCGATGCGTCAGATTAGGATCAGGCGGGGTTAATTTCTGCCTGAAATGTGTCAATTTTGCTTATCTGACGATGTCAGTATAACTTAAAGACTTTCTCTTTAGAAGGAAACAGAGTTGCAGAAAATAAAACATGTCTTGAGGTACTCGAGAACATTGTTCTTTATTTTTTTATTTAAAAGTAATACTACCAGAATAACAAAGAAATATTATCTTACTATTTCCGCAAGCGAGAAATCATAAAATCGCCAAATAAAATTAAAGCGTGCAGCTAGGGTAATTGTTGGCCCATGCCAAATTTGGATCATAGGCTCCCCTACTATTCCCCCTGTAACCGGGGAGTAGAATAAGGTTACGGTATCCCCTGCCTGTCGTAAGAGGCGACTAGAAGGGGGCTTCTGGGATTGCGGGCGGCTGGAGTGGGAGCTGGAACCACCCAGCCAGCAACCCGAGAAGGACGGCGGCATGTGTGGCTGCATGTCGTCGCAGGTGGTGTAGGGGGACGGGTGCACGTCCCCTAAGAGGAGAGCCCGTGAGGGGCTCCGCGCTATCCCGGAGTCCCCTGCAAGCGCTGAGGAAGGCCACCGAGGGGGTTTTAGTGGGTAAAAATCCCACATAACCCGGAGTCTCCCAAGGCTTTGGTGTACCTTTTGAAGATTTCCCTCCCGTAACGCAAAAAAAGGCTCCCCGTACTATGACGTAGCGTTCACCATACCGATCTGACACGCAATAGATTCTGGATTAAATTCCCGACCAGAGAGATATCATTCAGATGGTTCTGGCTGGCTGAACGATTTCTATGCTGAGTTTGGGTGTTTGTATATTCGTCTTTGTGTGTCTATGGTCCATACGTCACACGCACGTATGCACACACACAAACAAAAAAACACTTATAATATTTCTTTGTATGCATTATATAACAAGCTAGGAACATACGAAGTAGTGAGCATGGACATCTGTAAGTACATCATATACAATAGGGATTATATCTGAAGTCCGTCACATATGCGTTGCTACTCCCGAGGACAACCACACCCTTCTACAGAAACGCGAAAATTTCTTCACGCTACAAATAGGTATGGCGGTGGTACCTCCCGGTCGAACTTCGATGGTCCTACCACCTGGCCATTCTGCCCTCGTAATGGAAGATGCAGTATTTGCAATATTAACCGGCAGTAACCACTTGTCATCAAGTGAACTGCACGCTCGTTTGCTACTTCAATCTGATAACAAAAAGAATAAGTTCCACAATCTGCAAAGTTATTTGGAGAATGGGTTCCACCAAGTTCTACCATCTGTATATTGTTGTAGTATACGCTCTAAATTAATTAAATAATATCTTTTAAAATAAAATTATTAACATAAAAAAGTGAAAAATATTTCAACATACACGCGGACAAAACTAAAATAATTCGCCGCGTGTGTATAGCGAGTAACGGACAGAGCGAATGGTGCCGTGCACTCCCAACAAGAGACATCGTTCACCGCTCGCGCCGGTCGCCGCCTAGCAACAGTGCTAGCCCGATCTCTCGACGCGCGCGCACGTCGCTTTTTGCAACACATTCGCCAACGAACTTATACTCGTTTTTATTCTAAACTTCTATCGCCTTCCTTAATACTTCGTTCTTATTCTTAAATCTATACTGTATCTTCATCTTCTTTCTTCTGATAGCTATATAAGTGTAGTGTGCTGTAAATCTTGTATAGAATATAGTGGTGTGATTTATCTCGGACTTTTATTTATACGAGCCTCATCGAAACCACACAATCACCCATCTATATTGTAAAATTACCACTCACCGGCGACGACGGCGTCGTTCTTGAGCGTCCGCCTGACGATCATGATGGCGTCGTGCAGCGAGCGCTCCGTCTCCTCCAGGAACTGCTCGGCGCCGCCGCGCAGGATCAGCGTGCACGTGCGGGCGCCCGGACAACCTGAACACACGTTTAATATTACTTTAGAACAGAGGTGTGCGAATATCGGTCGAATCGAATCGAATAATACCAGTTTTCTGATCATTCGAAATTCCACGAATTATACGAAAAAGTGGAACTATTCCAAAAAAAAAAAATCCAATGATTCGGAAAATTTCGAATAATTCGTACAATACGATTTTCTATCGTTTCCAATTTAAACTTCACTGGTCAATCAGTAGAATTATCGTTCACTGGTTGAATCAGTGAATTGAATGTCTATGCGCATCATGCACGTGAGTATATTCACTCGTTGAATCAGTGGAATATTAAATTTCAGAGAGAAAACACTCAAAAAATTGCTAATAATAAAATATTCGCGACGAATTCTGATGCTAAAAAAAAATATTAGAAACTCTTCGATTGATAAGGAAATTAAAATTAATTCGAAAATTATTCCATTCGAATATTAATATTCATATGAATATTAATATTCATATGAATATTAATATTCGATTCGGAACGATTAATTCGTAAGTTCCAATTATTCGCACACCCCTATTTTAGAGTGGATATATTTGACGATCACGTGGCGTAGCGATCACCATTGCCATACCGGTATCAGACCGGTATGGCAATGGTGATCGCTACGCCACGCAGTGGGTACCGGGTTTGTTCCCCGGCCAGACAGACATTTAAATGATGAGTTTAGATTTCTGTCTGGATCTGGGTGTTTGTGTGTCCACGACACCCACGACACAGGAGTAAAAAAATAGTTGAAAATACAGTGATCTACTGTAATTACAGTGCATCTGGAAGCACTGGTGCGAATATCGATTGAATCGAATCGAATAATCCGAACTTTCGAAATTAGACGAAAAATTCGAAAAAAATAGGAATAATTCGAAAAATTTCGATGAATATCGAAAACTTTCGACCCCTACTTTAGAGCAGTGTTTTACAATCTCTTTCATGACACGACCCCCTTATCTAAAAAAAATCATAACGTGACGAGCATCATTTTTTAAATTTTTACTTAATATCTTTTTACAATTTTTTTTTTTACTGAAGTGTCTAGTTCTCTCTACCTCTTTCGGGAGCTCACTACGCGATCAGTTTAGTCGATGTGAATGCGCGTACACAGTCAAATCCAATCATTATCGATTTATGGTCTAATTTTCTAGTTTCGCCTTTGGCAACAAAACACTTGTAAAAATAAACAATTGTATACGCTCAAAACCTAAAGGAGCCACATCCTTTAGGTATATGACAACCATACATTTTTTTTGTACGTTACACATATCACATTATAAAATTTTAAATTAAATAACAATGGTACATACTTCGGTCAACGAATTAGCCTTGCTATTCAACGAGGTAATGTTGCCAGCATTCTGGGAACTCATCCTACGGACAGCAATTTGGACGCAGCTTTTT
>MOOZ01001132.1:16777-28948 GCA_002930495.1 Cecropterus lyciades
CGCCACCACTCCACCCGCGGCACCCGACGCCGCAACACAGCCGCCCGCCCTACCACCTTGAACTTTGCTAAACTACTTCACGAACTGCCGTGATCGACCTCAGTAACTTGTCTAACGTCAAGAGTCTCTAAATTACTAAAGCTTTAGGGCCCCATTCCGCAAGCTAAGTAGTACTAGTGCACGGGTCGTAAATCTTAATTTCAAGCTATATTAGCTATGAAACGCGCTCGACGCAGAGGCCCCGGGGCGCGGTAAGAACTCGATAGGGTGCACTGAAACGAAAAACTGTCATCGCTCGAGTTCACAATAACATAAGCTTATTGAAGCCTCGCTCTGACAAAAGCGATTCTAAGCTTTAAGAGATTATATATTCGAAAAACGGATCGGAACGGGATTTAGTGTACATGAAAGTAGAAACGTTCAAAATTAAATACTTTAGAAGAACTGAAATGTTAACTACAGAAACCTACAAACAAACACATGAAAGTTACACGGGCCTCGTGTCTAGGTCTCGGCCTAGTTATTGATTCAAGGGCAGGTAAATTTTTTTAACTCCAGGCTGAAGTAAGATATCTTTAACACGAATGGATTTTAGGAGGCAGTATTATTTAACAGATGTACATAGTACGGACGTGTGCGACTTTTGCCGCCGCCTTGTGCCGCATTCAGCCGACCTCGACATATTCGTGTAATGAACGTAATGATCTTTAATCACGAATATTGTGTGTGACGACTAAACTTTTTAAAGCCACTAAAATGGAATATTAATTTGTTTGTCTGTCATGTTTGAGTGTTATTAACTCAACGCCCAACATTTTCTTTCATGGCCATTTCAGGAATCTTATAGAAAGAAAGTTAAAACAGAACATTATACAAACGCTGTATAAGAAGCGAACTATGAAACGAGTGGTTATTTAATGTGAGGGCTGAAGTAGCTTTAGTGCATGTGGCCAATTAAATAGTTAAGTCAGTTAAGTTTGTTAATGAATATAAAAGTTTGTTAATGAATTGTGTTATGGGATTTCTTTCACTGCTTCTTTTCCATGAGCCAAAGGGAGGCGTAGTAGGCAGCTAAGTGGATAGATGCAGCAGTGGCTTATTTTGTATTTCTTAGAATGGGGTGGGGAACTACTGTCCCTTTTAGGGTCGAAAAATGGTAGAAAATCCAACGAGTAAGTCGTATTTTTAATTATGTCGACTAGCAGTCGCTCTTCTTAGAGACATCATTAGAACTTATAAATTCATTATTAAATCGCTATTTGCTCGAATGTCGAGCGTTTGTAATTGGTATTCAATCAGTATCAGATCACGTCGGTCGGCAAATAACTTTTACTTTTATCAATATAAGTGCACATAAGCATCTTGTAACTCTTCCTAATTCTAATTAAACAAATATGAACGGATTTTTTACTTTTTTATTCAAGAACTTAAAGCTTTAGTTAGGTATAAAAATATATGTTACTTGTGATCAATTCGCAAGGAATTATATCGAAGGGTAAGTTACGTTTTACACGATACGTTGGAAGCAACATATCACTGGTGGTGAAATTTATAGTTCGGAGGGTTCGGAGGGACGGGAAGGGCGCGCGATGGCCTCGATGTGGCGGCGGTCGAGACGCATGGCGGCGCGGCGCTCGGCGCGCAGCATATCGTGCGCGCCGAGCCGCGCGTAGAACGCCAGCGCCGGCGCGTTGTCGGCCAGCACGTGCCAGTCGATGCGGTTCACGCCCTCATCCACCGCCATCTGCACCGAACAACACCATGAAGCGT
Source organism: Cecropterus lyciades (assembly GCA_002930495.1). Classification (NCBI taxonomy): domain Eukaryota; kingdom Metazoa; phylum Arthropoda; class Insecta; order Lepidoptera; family Hesperiidae; genus Cecropterus; species Cecropterus lyciades. The sequence continues at coordinate 18,548 of MOOZ01001132.1, forward strand.
TAATAATTAACAAGTATATTATATTTTAAATTATAAAATTAAAAAACCACTATTTTGTTAGAAAAGTTTATAGTAGGGGCGGTAGGAACTTACTATCGACTCTGGGTCGGTAAAGCCATTTGCTACTTTTATTATTTATAAGTTATCAATCAAAATGGAGTGGTAAGATGACCTGGCAGAGCGCGCGCACGAGCTCCATGCCGACGCCGGCGCGGCGCGCGGCGGGCCGCACGTACAGGTCCTCGATGTAAAAGGCGCGGCGCGTCCAGCTGGAGTAGGCGCGGTTGCACAGCGCGTGGCCAACCACCTCGCCGCGCCGCTCCGCCACCAGCCCGAAGAACCATGCCGGGGAGCACTCGAACCCGTCTTCAACCAGGTCTACGTGAAGCAAGTGCTTAACGTTAAAATTGATATAAGAATTTGTCATGAACCATGGAAAAATCAATCGCTTTGAAGTCAGCAGTAGTATGAAGCATGAACTTTTATTTAAATATCTGAATATATAGTCAAATTTAGCTTCTATATATATGTATTTGTCCACAAAACTCAAGAATGATTAAAGGGTTAATTTGAATTTGTTACTCGCCGTTGCATTATCCCGAAGTACTCATGGGAACAGAGACGGAACATTAATTTACTTTCCTCATAATTAATTCCACGCTAAAAGCCACAGCAAAGCGTGGCCGTATCTGACATCTATAAGTTCAGGTACAATAAAAGTGATGTATAATGATCACTTAGCTAATATTGATAATGAGGGTTACTTACCGATTACGAACTTACACTTATCTTAATAGTTACTAAGTGGATAAACTTTTATAATGAAGTTTGTTTTATATTAGAGGAAACATTTGTGTTGAAAAACAATTCTAATTCATTACGAAATAACTAGATAATAACAAAATTGTAAGTGTTTTAACTCGACTATCGCACGTTTTGAGCTCGTAGGAAAATATCAGGTCTACGGGCAAATATTTTCATGTGCCGACCTGGCCTGACAATGGCGGCCCGCGTCGATTGTTAGCTTCTTTAAGTTACAAGTGCTTCTTTTTGCGTTCATTTCGAAATTTATGTTGAGTCGACGACGGAAAGGACGCGCACCACTAAAACATTTTTGCTATAGACATGCAGCAAACTGTAGCGTAACAATCATGCCCTCACCTTTCTCAGAGAGCTTGGGTCCGTCCGGCTCGCCTTCATACTCGGCCAGCTCCTGTTAATACATAAAGAACTGCTTTGAGTTAATATTCAATTAATCTGTGCACATTTTCTCTGACGTGCTTTTTAGGTACATTGCTTATTAACGAGCTTGACAAATATCTGGTCACCGCAGATTATCAAGTAAGTACGTAAGTATATTTAATTCACTTAATATGAATATATGGATTAAGACCTTAATAAATAGTTCCTATCACAATCATAACCTTTACTGCCATCTACTAACAATGCTTAACCATTTTAATGTGATAAAATTGTTAAGCATTCTTAGTACCTAATCATTACTGATATTAATCAAAAACATTATCGAAAACATAAGGTAACAAGATATGATAATTAGTTATCGTAAGGAAAACGAATCAGATAACTTCAACGCGTAGGTAAATTGAATAAGCAAGATGTATTAAAGAGCAACGCAACATGTCATACGTGTAGGCGGAGAGTAACATGCAAGCGGGAACGGCTCTCGGTCGCGTCAGCGAACGGCGAAGTTGACTCACGTGTATGAGGCGAAGCACGACGGGCACATCTTCCCGTCGCAGGGGCCGCACGCTCAGCTCGCCATCCGGCGTCATTGCAGAGCTGACCGAGTCCTGGGCCGCCATGATGCACTCTGACGGCGCTCTGAGATCGATAAATCGTAATTGTATATACAACGCGAGCACTCTCTACGATCTGTCCATTCGAGTATCTCTATCGTCATCTATGGGTATTCACGTAGTTGCGATAATTCTCCAGAGATGGCGCTGATAACCATAAAATAATCTGATTTTGGTATCTATCAAATATTTTTACCTTTTTATGTAAAAGGAAATTAAGAATAACTGAATAAATACCTAGAGACTATTCTCTATACATTATATTTTTACTTATATTTTGTCACTTTAGTCAACATGCAATAATCTACTCGGTGAATAATTCAAACCTGCAACAGCTTATTGATTGCACAGTTGTCAAATTATTAAGTAAATGTGAAGATATAAAAGAGGATGTTCTAAAAATGTCTCAAAATATACTGAATTTTTAATTTTAGGAAACTTTACATTGTAAACATAACATAAAACCTTATTGAGGCGCCATCTATCGACTCGTTTACGATTTTAGTTGTCCTATACTTGACTCACTGTAATCCTGCAATCTCATACTACTGGCTATTGTTTACTTGGTAATTATGCTAGATGGCGTATTAAAGCATATAAATCAGTATTTGTGAGTGCAAGTGTAGATATAAATAAACTTTGCGTAGAGACGTATGTATGTAAAGTGAGCGTTAAAATCATTAACGTTATGGGAATATGTAGATACACTATTTATCCAAGTGCTATGTTTTTACCTTTACATTAAAAATTAACATAAGGTGTAATGTTTTGCAATCATTGCTATGAAGTCCACCATCACCGCATCAATGTTTGCACCGCATGTACAGCAGAATTTTTTAACAGGTTTTTGTTATCTCGCTTTGGCGATTGTCTGTTTGAGTTGAGTTTTTTAATCAGTTTGACTCTTATCATCATGACTTGATATTTTAAACATATCTTAGATTCGGATGACAACACCGAAGAATAAGAGATTAATAATAATAAAATCACACTCTTGCATATTATTGTTTTTTATAATATAATTAAATTATTTCGACGACCCGCGTGGCGGAGAGGTCACCATACTGGTCTGACACGCAGTGGGTTCCGGGTTCGATCCCCGGCTAGACAGACATCTGAATGATGAGTTTAGATGTCTGTTCTGGGTGTTCTCTGGGTGTTAGTGTATTCGTCTTTGTGTGTCCGTGGCACCCATGACACAGGAGAAAATCCTACTGTGGGGCTATGAGTGTAGAAAGCGTGAATTAAAATTTTAATTCCTTTGTAGATTATTTTGCAGGTAACTGCTTTAGTTAGCATACTATGTTCAAGGAAATACAATAAATTATTATAAAAACAAAAATCCCTACTGCAAAACTGAACTACTGACAACAATATTATAATTACCCGACTGCGTCAGACGGAGGGTAATGTTTTTCGAGCGTATGTATGCATGTATGTATGTTTGTTTGTATGTATGTATGTATGTCCATTTCTTTGGCACGCGCTACAGCCCAAACGGCTTGACGGATTTAGAATTGTCTCAGTTTGGAGAGTGACATTCTAGTAATTTTCTTGAGCTCATTTGACTGTTTCATGTTAAGAAGCCAATAATTACAACTTTTTATATAGAGTCTCATATAATTTGTTTACCTATTCCTTATTGTTGAATTGTAAAGTGCATGTAATGGTAACTAGGAGTACCTATACCATTAAAATTAATTGATCTTATATATTAATCTAAATAGTACTAGAGTAAAAATTTGTGAATAACATTTTAAGTAAGTTGAGAGATCTAGGTCGAGAATTCTCGTGCCTCGAGAAATAAAAAAGGTCGAGAAACCAGAAACCATAGTGAGCATGCAGACTTAGACTGATCGCCCATTAGCTTCTATCACTTGAGTGGTTGTTTTTAAAGCTACCATCTTGTCACTTAAATACTGTATAAGTAGTTGCTTATGCCGCTGTCGCTCGGGCAACTAATTTGTCGATTGTTTACGCGTCTGTACAGATGCATAAGCTATTAAATAGTCGCTAAGTTGTTTAACAAATCGGCAATCGTGGAACCATTGATTATTTAAGTTATTTGTGACGATCATGGGCGGGTCACACGAATTGTAACCGATGGAGCAGTACCTACTTGCCTACCTAGTGTTCGATGAGAGCAATAGAAGATTGGATGTCGTGACTCTTTATACATGTTGAGGGAAACCCATATGAGAGATCGAATTTTGACGCTAATGATAACTTATTTTGATTCCTCAATACTAAATAACATGATATCCAAGATAATTTTCTTTGAAAGTTGTCCAGTACGTAACCTGGAAATACTATAAATTTGTTGATTAGTCGGATACGTGTTTGTACATAATCTAAACAACTGCCGATGTATGTTTACGCACAAGTTAATGTTACGCTACCCATTACAAATTACCAGTGTAATTCGACTGGGGTGGTACCACCGCCACACTTATTTCTAGGATGAAGCAGTTCTTGTGTTTGTGGGAGGGTGTGGTTGCCATCTCACTAATATATGAGGCGACCTCTTAGTCCTCGGGAGCAGCAACGCATCTGTGATCGACTTCAGATAGGAGCCCTGTTTGATATGAATGAAGCAAGCTGTGAGCAAGGCTAGCTTGTCCATGGACAATAGTGACCACAAACCATCAGGTGGACGGCATGCTCGTTTGCTATTTTAGTCTGATTAAAAAAAGTATAGTAAAATAAGTATAAGACTCAGAATCTAGGATCACAATACTCGCAATAGTACTGAAAAGTCAAGATGTGTTTGTGTCATGTGATCATGATATCAGAATTGATGCAGACGGCGCTGGGAGTGTTGTAGTTACAGTCCCGGGTCGGGTAAAGTGCGGCTCGTGGTCGGAATAGCTCTCCGATCGAGTATAAGTAAATCAAGCATCAGATAGCAGATAGCGGGCGCGCAGGCTCGGAGCGCGGCGCTGCGCCGGCCGAGACTCGCGCGCCGTCCTCCGCCGCGCGCGCGCGCTCTCCACGAGCGACATTCCGTGACACTGCTCCGTTTGCGCTGACACCGCGCCCGACAGCGCTTCCACACCGCCGCCGACACCCGCGGACACCGCCGCAGCGGACGCCGGCGATGCGCTCCGGAAGGAAAATCCTGCTCTCCCGGACGCTCTCCTCGCACGCCACACTGCTCTTGAACGTATACCTATGGCAGCTACCAAGAACGAGTATAATTACGGTGAGCGATTCACACTGAAACAGTAGCCCTTCAATTACATCTAAGCGATTGCAGTGGTTGCCGACTGAATCCATAGTTGTAGATGAATTTCTCTAAGTAGGTAAGTACTTTTTGCAAGGTGTTCATATAACATATAAATATTATAAAGTTAACCTTTCATGGGATATCCATACATCTAACAAAACATAAGTACGATTTTGCATGAAACAAAATGAATACATGATAAAGTAGTTATTTTGCAATTCGTCAGCTTCATTAATATAGTAAGTACGTATAGGTATCGGAGCTATAAGTAAGTACAACGTTTTAAGGCGTCTCAGCTGTGACGCATGACAAAGTGTATGAAACTGTAATTCCTTGCTGGAAACAATGTTTAGATTTTATTACAAGCAACTGGGTATTGACGGTCGAATGCCAGTTTACAATCCTATTCAAGAACTGCACGCGCGTTTCGCATCCATATCAATCACAACTTTTTCTAAAACGATGAGCTGTCTTTTGAGAAGCAGACAGATATTGCAAACCTCTCTCAACGCGAGCGGAGTGGGCGGCCCGCGGCGGCCGGAGCGGCGTAGCGGGCGACCGCGCTGCCGCCGCCGCGAGACACGCGGGAGAGCACACAGCGCACACGTCGACCGCTTTATCATCCTGCGATTAGATAAAGCGAAATCGCTCAAAGTCGGGTCGCGGCAGTAGGCCGGCGCGCGCGCAGCCCGCGGCCGCGCACTTCGCCGCCGCGGGCTTCCTTGTTATTGTTAGCGAGTGTTGACCGCGCGGCCGCCTCACCTGCCCCGCGAGCCGCGCTACCCACTTCCCGCTCGTTTGCGATTCGAACGAGGTCTACGGTGCTGCTGTCCGGCCCATCCTTCGCAGTGTACTCGAGTCTGGGTCGATCCAGAGAATGTCGAGAGCAGTAAAATGCGCACAAACACCTTGTTAATTACGGTAAGTCGGAATCGCAAGGAAAAGCTATTCGATGGCAGTTAAAAATTAAAATCGACATAAACAATGTAGTGCAGTAGGGATGGCGGCGGGGCGCGGCGCGAGGCTTCCGTCGCTGATAAGGTGCCGCTGCACCGGCGCGCTTGATTATCACAATGATGTTTGTTACATTATAGACTAGCTTCCTGCTGAAGGCTTCAACCGCGGGTAGCGTTAGAACCACACAATAAGTCATTATTGACGATGATAGTTCTTTGTACCATTACTGTTGTGAGTCATTTATAATTACTAAAGTATATTAGATTCGACAATTTCAAACTTATTATGAATTAATGTTCTATGGCAAAGCGTGTGTCCTCCATGACTTTCAGTGACTGTACTATGGCCTGTTTTAAAAGTAGATCATAATAAATTGAAGAGATTATGAAGGAGTGAAAAAGAAAGAAAGCGGTAAATAAACGATGTGCTCGAGTACTTTAGCGAGGAAATGAAGAATGGAGATGGGACGAAAATGAGACAGATAGGTAGGCAGATATTCATTTTAGGCAGAAGGATGATAAACGCTTGTTTCTAGACTAAACAAAAGAGCGAAAGGAAAAACAGAGGTTAGATGTGCTTCAAATTACCTAACTAATTAGTTCCAAGAAAAGATAACATAACTGCCAAAACAGATTTGTACTGAAAATCTGCTGAGCCAACCTAAAGCAAACTGATTTCAAGTTGGCTTAGGCGAACCCGAGAGTGCAAGTGACGTACTGGATATAATATTAGAGTTTTAATGCGCTGTAACTATCGAATAACTTCAGAAATAATCTCGAAGTTTTCTGCCACATTCATGTTTGTTGACATTTCTGAAAATCTACGGAACCCGACTAACAGCGGCAATCGTAACGGAACTAGCTAGTGCTCATATATCTAAAATGATTGCTAACATTTTCTCATTTCTACGACCCACATTTTAATATTTAAAACATGAAAACCTTTAATTATATTATTCAATCTTTATTATATACTAGGTTATATGTATTAAAGGTATAGCCATAGCCGTAGTGGTTCGACTCCGTAAACAACGCATTACCTATTTCTAGGGACATACCGATACAAGTAAATACGAATATGTACTTGATACTTTTTTCGATATCAAATCTTTCAGCATCGATATAGATCTTGCGATACTAACTACTATTGAAACAAGTAGTTGATGTCGAATCAAATCAAGTGTAAAAATATTATATAACAATTTTTGATTTCTGTACGCACCTTTCTTCATGACACACAAGACAGTCAGACTATGGAATGGGATGTATTTTCCTGCTTGTATAAGTTGGCCCTAAAACATTTAATTGTTGTTGCAACATCAGTTCCAATCGAGTACTTATTTTTCAAAGCGGGTGCAACAATGTCACAGACAAGGAACATACCATACAAGAAATGCATAAATCTGTGGCTATTATTTTGGAATTTGTTAAACATCAATCATTGCCAAGAATTCTTCTCTTATATTAGTGCCATTAACATGGAAATAAAGTGTATCCATATGAGTCAGTATTGATACCTTATGGGTATCGGAACGTTTCTTCCTATTTCTGTCTAATAACAGAGCAGAATCGAAGATGTGTTCTGGTTTTAAGTGCGTCATGCGGGAGAGACATGTTACGAGGCATTACAACTTTGTCTTCAGGGCTAGCAATGTAATTCATAATATATTTAATAGAAGTAATAATTTCTGCACAAAAAGCACTGATATCCCATCAAAACTGTCTACTTAGCCTCCAAAAGAATTGAGATCTAAATAGACTCGAAGTTCTGTATATATAAAATGCATAAAGTTTTAAATAAATTTAAAATATAATTTCTTGTATTGCTACAACATTTTTTTCCACTTAATAATAAAACTCTGTCAAATTTTAATTGATAATTTATTTACACAAATCATTTATTTATTTTAGAATATATTTCAAATTTTAAATTATACTTGATGGGATGATGATGGATGGATGATGGGATACCTACTTCTTAACTATATAAAAAGTATTTATTTGCTGAAACCATTTTTTCTACTAAGGTCTGTGTGTTAAATCAGCTCCAGTCAGCTCAGCTCCACTCTTTTCACTTAGGCTTGCAGTACTCTGCATCATCAGGTTTGAGAAGTTGAAGGTCAAATTCTTTATCTTATGTCACTGCATAGTAATCTTACTGTATATACGTAAGCATCAAATGGCCTATTTTATGGTCTAGGTTCGAAGTACCCCTGTATCATCAGACTTGAAGAGCTGAAGGTCAAATTTTTCATAGTATGTCTCTGCTCAGTAATCTTATTATATATTTGTAAGCATCAAATAGCTATCATCTTTGGTTTTGGCTAGCGGTACCCCTACGTCATCAGAATCGAGAAGTAGAAGGTCACATTTTTACTATATCATTTCATCTAAGATAGCTAATATTCATTTCAAGTTTCATGAGAATTATTTATTTTTTAATTTTATTAAGTAGTAATTTAACAATCAACGCGTCCCACTTACTGTAAAACGTAATTACATATATAAATGACCGCAATAATTTCTCTCGTTAGTTTAGTTGCGTTCATTCCGTTATTTCGCTAGTCTTTCGTTAACTTACATATTATAATGAATTAATTATCTTTTTTCAAATCATTAACCAAACTATTGAAATTAACTAAGTAGAAATCAACAGAAAAATAACATATAATAAAAATTAATAAAATAATCAATCTATTATGTGAAAATAAAAAAATAAAAACATCAACTTTTTATAAGGAATAATGGATAGTAAAAAAATGAAATGTAAATAAGGTGGTGTATATGAGAGTGGATCTCAACTCTTTTCTTCCATATATGGCGCAATTTTCATGCAGCCTATTAGACTAGATAGACATTTAATCCAATATTCACAGGATCGTGTGTTATATAGCCATCAGTACATTCTATACACTTGTTTGTGTCCAATTTCTTGTTCTTCACTGGTTTTCTAAATCAGCGATAGCTTGTACCTATTAATAACAATAAATATCATAATTATACAACTTCATTTATATTTTAAGCTTCACTTAGTTGTTTCAACATTGAGGCATTTTACAATAAATTGTACTTGGCATTTTGTGAAAATGTAAGTTTAATGTGCCCTACCAGCTTTCTTGCAACAGCTACAAGGCTATAATGATCGAGCACATAAATAAGCCATTTTAGAGCCATAGACGTCTTGCAGGTATTCTTCTAATCTATAAGGAAAGAACGATTTTTAGTTTACCTTAAAAACGGGACCCTATTGTTAAGACTCCGCTGTCCGTCTGTCTGCCAGTCACCAGGCTCTAACAACAAATACTAAAAGCTGAATAACATAAATATTTATCGGTGACTCATACAACAAACGTGATTTTTTTGCTAGATATTAGTAACGGCAACATGTAGACGCTTGAAATATTCACAGAATATTTTATTTATATATTCACTTTAAAAATTAATAATTAAATTAAAATAAAATAATTATTTAAGGGGAGCTAGCATACAACAAACGTGATATTTTGCTATGGTACGAAACCATTCGTTCGCGAGCCCGACTCCCACTTGGCTGGTTTTATTTCAATTTCAGACACGGTAAGTATTAGTAGTAACTGTAGTAGTAGTGGTTACATAAAAGTGTTTATTTAAATACATATTATAGAAATCTTATATCCTTACAACTAGACCTTTCAATTGAAATTTTCAGTCACCGAGTGACTGAAAGAAATGTAATTAGCGAATTAATCTTGAAAGCTACTCTATACCTATTGAAAAAATATTTATTTATGTTTATTAACACATTGGGTGATAGAGATGCATGGTTCGTATCTTTAGTAGAGTTGGAGAAAATTGGTGATAAATGAACATAGCACACCAGTAACACACGAGTGATCTTATAAGAGTTAGGTTTTTTCGTTTTAACGGACGGTACTTTAATTAACATTTCATTTTAGTTCCTCACTATTATTTTATGAATCATACGCTTCCGGTATTGATCCTTAAAAACAATACAATGCGATGGTGCAATACACTATGGGTAGATGGAGTTTAATTTTTTTTCAAAATATGTGTTCGTTTCGAAATAGTTTTACCAAATGCATATGGAAGTTTATACGATACTGATAACAAAACAGCAATTACTAAAATTTTTGTCTGCCTGTCTGTTTGTACCGGGTAATCTCTGAAACCGCTGGACCGATTTTGACAAGACTTTCACTGTTGAATAGCTGATATCATAACGCGTAACTTAGGCTACTTTTATTTTTCAAAAATACTTAGGGTTCTTTCAGCGAACTCGATTCTCATGAAACTTGGAGTGTACCTATTTAGAAAGGCATGATATGACAAAAAATTTGACCTTCAACTCCTCAATCTTCATGATGCAAGGGTACTTCCTGCCTAAGCGGTAGGAGTTAGCTAT
>MOOZ01001132.1:32977-43265 GCA_002930495.1 Cecropterus lyciades
GGTGTCGCGGCGCGCTGATAAGGCGCGGGCACGACCTCTGGCCCGAGCGCTTCAAAATATTAATATCTTATTTATTTAACCGTCTACTTGTCTCCCCGCGCCTCTCACCACCGGTCACTTTAGAATGCCTAACTTTAATTAAAATATAAATTATTAATTTTATTTGATACACCATGCGTAATTTTGTACGTTCCTTTTTTCCCTTCATGGGAGCATGCCATGCAACCATTATGTTGTTTAGTAATGGAAACGAAAAATTTTAACTAGGCCGTTTTTACTCACTGTACCTATTAAACTATTTCGATAATATTATTTCGATTTTCGACAATATACCATATATTATCAAAAATCAAACCAATAATTGACGTTTCAAATACATAGTACCTAAATGAGGATGAATATATAAGCGAGGATATGTTAGAGACAAAAATTTGTATTTCCAGCAGCTACTACTACTTACTACTGAAGTCAAGTGATTGCACTTATTGCGTGCATTGTACTTAATGATTAAATTATTCCATAGCTATGGTTATCCTGTAGGGTCTAATGATCAGACAAACCCTTGTGTTAAACATCTAATGTAGTCCAGGCAGAGAAGGCTAAATTTTGAATATTACGTGGGGATGTCGGGAGGCGGATGTCAAATTGTATATTATCAAAGTTGTAAACAAATATTACCTACGACTTCTAGTGCGCTACAAAGTTCACCGTAGTTCGCCGCACGTTCATAGAACAACTATTATAGTAAGACTAGTGGTCTTTCACTGTAAGCCACATTCGAAAGTTCAGTCGCTCTGTGTGTCATGGAGAGGGCTAAGCTTAGAATTTCGCTACATGGTTTGCAACGATGAAATCCGTGGACGAACTAGGTTTACCGAAATAGTTAAAGTTATTTAGTAAGTAATGGTAAAAAAAAACTGAATTTATCCTAAATTGCATGATGAGATGAGAAGAAGAAAATTTAGGTCGACAATTTGGAGGAAAGGATTCCTTCGATTGCAGTTGGGATAAAAAAGCTAATTTTATCTACAACTTTTACTTTAACATAGACAACACTAGTTTAAATGAAACTAAAATAATTTAATTTTATTTATACGACTATCCAACATGTTAATGTATTTCGTTTTAATATGTTTTGTTTAATATTTGTCTTATTTTTGTTCTTATTTAATTTGAGTCTTAATTTTGTCTAGTAAACTGTGTAGAGATCCGCATTTTATTTGAAAGTCGTGTAATTCGTTTAGATAAAGTGTTAATCCGTCGTAGACGGCGTTTTGAGACATTTCTTCAAATGTTTATCTAGCAATCTGATCTTGATATTTTTGGAACGAGCGGCTCACGGGGTGTGCGAAGGCGAGCAAAGGTGTAACTGGCCTCAAAAAAAGCACAGTGGAATTTGTTTGAAGCATTTTACCAACGTCTCATTTATGCCAAATTACAATGAAACAAATAATAGTTTTAAAAACTTAAAAAACAATAAAATTAACAATAAAAAACGTAGACAACTGAAATCCGACAAAATTCCTATATTATATATACCAAAAGAAACATCCAGCTTCGTCGTGGTATGTAGTTAAATATCTATTTAAATATTAAGTAATTTAGTGCATACTACTGCAGTCAAAACTAAAAGTAAGAACATATACGTACGTACGTACAATACGTAATTCATCAATGTACCTAATAATAGGTACTTAGTCTTATCTCATTTCATTTTTTAGCCTGTCTTACCTAAACTAACTAAATTGTATACTATACCTACTTAATGTTTTCTGAAAACATTATTAATAACTGAAGCAAATCATAGCCCAGCAGAACCCAACACAAGTTGTCAGTATCAAAATCTTGTTTTTATCAAAATCATATATTTATTTATCAATATATATTATTATAACATTTGGCTGCTGATTATCAAACAAAATAGGTAAAATGAAAATCTAACGCTATTTGCTACAATACGCTATAACCTACAAGTTTTAGGAACCGGTGATTGAAATCAATATAGAGAATACATTAAATTATTTAAAAAAAAGAATAAAATATTTTTAGGGGGGCGGGGAGATAAATCGATCTAGTTAGGTGTTTTTAGCGATGAAAAATTGCTACAATATCATTAGAACATCTAGGTAAATTTCGCCATCATTTGTAACTAGATGACCCGGCGAACTTTGTTCCGCCTAACAGTCGATAAATGAGCAGAGGGTTTCAAAATCAATACAAAATTATTAAATTCAATTTTTTATTAGGATAATAATTGTAAAAAAATAATAAAAAAAATAATGACGTACCAGGAAGACTTTTGCTTTATTGGCAACTTTTCAGTGAAGCACCTGTGATATACGATATTTTTCGGCGCAAGAACGAATAAAGCAGATGTTTTTCCGACCCGTGAACATGCCGCATACAATTGACCATAAGAAAATTATGCATTTTTTAAATTTAGACCACAAACAATCTAGAATTTGTTGATCGTCATGATATTAATAATTTCCATTCATCCATCTATCAGCCCTTAAAAGTTCACTGCCGGACATAGGCCTCCCCTAATCTGCGCCACTCCAGTCGGTCCCGAGCGTCTGAATCCAGCGGTTACCTGCCGTCTTCTACAGGTCACCAGTCCACGGCCTATACTCCTTTTGCCCAGACGTTTTTATTTGAGGACTCTTCTGCCCCACGGTTTATCCATTCTACGAACGATCCCATTGTCACTTCAGTTTACTTGTTCTGAGAGCTAAGTCGGTAATTTTTTGTTTTTACACGGAATTCATCATTACGAATTCTGCCGCTTAGGCAAATGGATGTTAGATTATTTACCTGGTCCACTTAAAGGCTACTTTTAATTCCAATATTTTGTACTATGACATGTAGCGTAGCACGGGTAGGTTCTTCAGCTAGTATTTAATATTTTCTATTTCAGTAATCCAATCTTAGTTTTCCAGTAAAGGTAATTTTAAAGAACCTTATTTCCTTGTAGGAATAAATATAGTACTTACCTTGAGTTTCTGATTAAATCCAAGTTCTTCGATAATTTCCCCTCTTCACGTGCAAATTCTTGTACTTCTCCAGTGGTTTCATTTGCAATGTTTCGAATCTTAATTGCATTATGGTTTTGCCTTGAGAGATTAGACCTTTCTGATAGCAGCCTTGTGAATAAAAATATCGCCAAAAAATATATATTATAATAATACTTGTAAAAGTCAACTTCAATTTCAACGTTTTGCGATATTTTCATCTCTAACCATAGAGAACATTACGTGAACTGTCAGTTGCGTGTTATTATACCATTATTTTATAACGATGTTTTGACCGATGTTTTTTAATGATAATTTTTTTATTGATAAATATCATATTTTAATACTTATTACCCTATTCCCGATTATGAGAAATCCAAAAACACCAAAATCATAAAAATCCGCCCAGCCGCTCTTGAGTTCTAAGTGGTGTAACTAACACGACTTTGTTAAACTTATATATATATAGATTATGGTGGCTCAGGTGAAAAATCGGGCGGTCTCCAACCAAGACAACCCGGTTCAAATCCACATGTCACCAATCCAGATCTTTTATTATCCATATTTTTTATAATTATGTCGATAAAATCGAAAAGTATTAATCATATTTCATCAGTATGTAATTCGTATCTAAATGTAAATAATATATTTTTCAAAAACACGATTACCGATTACCGAAAATATACCAAGCAAAGTTATCAGTCATCCAGGTACTAAGTATTTAAGGGGGTCCCATACAACAAGCGTGATTTTTTGCTCGACTTCTTCGAGATGGCGCTTATTTCAATAGGTACTCATTTTATCGAGAATTCCTTGTCGGTCGTCTTTCACCACAAGATGGCGATATTAACCAAAATTTTCGTTGGTAAATTGAAATCAAATTTGTATTACGTTTTCTTGTAAGAATGCAGCATACTATCATTACAGCATATGCGTACAGCAGCATATAATAAAATAAAATTTCAATTAGAATGTAAGTATTTATTTGTTATAAAAGGTAATAAAAACTAAATCATTCAATTATGTATAGACAATGGTACGGAACCCTTCATGCGCGACTCCGACTCGCAATTGACCGGTATTTTCGACAAAATTTCGTAAGCCTCATTTTGTAGCGTCTGTTTGATTACTTCTTACAGAATCGGCATAAATTGTTTCTAGCATGATAAATTATATTTCGCTTATTATTATTAGGTATTTAGTCCAAAGAAATATCCTACCGTTATTTGTTCAACATAGACACAAGTTTAAGCGTGCGTGAGCCTTCGCGTTCACGCTGGCGAAAGGATATTCGACTTGCTTCAGGACTAAGTAGGTATATCCGCGGTATCACTTGTGTTTAAAAGAAAAGTATAATGGCACGCATACCTACAACTGAAATTTAAATACCTCCACAATTCCATTTAAGGAAATAATGTTCTTGAGAATTAGTAGCAACTGACATAAGAACATTCAATGCGAACCTAGCAAAATATGTCTTCAGTTAAATTGTAAAATTTAAAACAGAGTATGCCTAGTTACTTCTTTATAAATCACGTTAGGACCCCAACTCCATCATCAAAATTTGATAGGTACCTACTAACGTAATATTTAGGTATCTACTTGAATTATGTACGACCTATGCACTAACATTTTAATTTATTCTTTTTAAATACACGATTTCTGTAGTTTGCAACTGTTATGTGTTAGAGCCCGTGCATATTTACGGAGTAAATAATGGCTTATTTCATGAACCTTTTTTTTATTTATTTTTTATAATATGGATAGTAGCAAACGAGCATGCAGCCCACCTGATGGTAAGTGGCTACTGCCTAAACCTAGGTAAGATCAAAGTCTCACCTAAGATTAGCCACAGTTGTGTTGCTACACCCGAGGACTAAGATGGAGTGCCTCGGAAAAGTATGTCTCCCTTACCACACCCTTTAGACCAGAACACAGCAGCGCATAACACTGCTGTTATTAGGCAGAAATAGGTGTAGCGGTGGTGCTTCCGGAGTCGAACCACAAAGAGTTCTAACACCTTCAAAACCTTCATTGTCTCCCACGTCTGCTATCACAATGCAAAAAATATTTCAAACTAGTGCTCCGTAAAAAAATAATAAAAATAAACCTATTTCACGACACGATACGATAAAAAAAAATAATCCGACTTCCATGCCACAAAAAGTAAAAAAAAATTAATTAGTATATTATGTTGGTCTAGTACATACACAGTAGGTACATAGTTCCGATGTCGGCGCTTATCAAATTTCGCTGGGTCACGATGACGAAACTATAACCTTAATAAACGCATACTTCAGAACTATGTCCTGTGTATGTACTAAACCAACATATATTTAATTTATTTTTGACTTTTTCGTGGCATGAAAGTCGGTGTTATATTTTGTTAAAAAAACACGCTTTTTAGTTATGTATACTTATACTTAATACAAATATATTAATATAATATAGCTAATTTTGCTTTATAAATAAAAATGTACAGAACAACATTAAATTAAACATAAATACAAACGTTAATTCAACCTTCAATACGTAAAATGTAACCTAAGCGTAAGCCATAACTTACAACACTTTTATAAATTGCGTAGTAGTGAATAGAGGTTAGATCTGAATTTATATGAACTAGGCGCACCCGCTCGCTTTGCTTTATGTTTTCTATTATGTTCCAACGTAATCTAATCCATCCTATATAAAACACTACAGCTCAACCTAATTCAAAGCCATAATATTAGCAGTAGGTACTTCTGCATCGTCAGGGTAAAGGAGTACAGGGTAAATTTTTCACCATATGCCTAGTTTAGGAACTTACTAAAAATATGTAAGCTACACACATGAAACTCATATGGCTTGAAGTTTAAGCTCAAATTTTAGTACTATTTCACTGACCAGGAAATTTATAATACACAGGTACATAAGGGCCAAGTAGCTAACATGAAAGCCGAGGAGTTGAAAACCAAGTTTTGACGAATTATCTCTTATTAGGAATGCTCTTATATATCGGTAAGCACCAAATGCCTAACTCCAACGGTTAAGTATCATTGAGTATCAGTACATCACGAGGATTGAAGAGTTGAAGGTCAAATTTCTTCGTCTCATATTTTTTGCTGCGCAATTTTATTACTAATCCGTAGGAACCAAATGGCCAACACTAATAGATTCGGCTTAGAGTAATCTTATTAAATATCCGTAAGCACCGAATAACCAGCTTCTATGAATTAGTTTTAAGTACCTCTGCATCATCAGGGTTGAGCAGTTGAAGATCAAATTTTTCATTGTGTCTTTCTGCTTAGCAATCTTATTATCCGTAAGCACAAAATTATTATATAAAAAGCATCATCAGAATCGAGGAGATGATCAATTTTTTCATCATATTTTATTTTATAAACTTAATATCATCCCAAGTTTCATGAGAATCGAGTCGGTACAAGCCGAGTTATCCCAAATTATCTAAAAAAGTGATGTTGGTTTGCATATACCCATAACCGAAGAGTTTACCATCAGACCACACCTATGTCCAAGAAAGACAGTTCCGTAATGAACCGAATTCTGAAATGACGGGTGTTCCATTAAAATAATTAACTGTTACCGCCACCAGAAATTTCAAAAGCAGGTTATTTTAATATGGCTTAAAATTATAAAATAAACTTTGAACATGTCAGTTATTTTAAATTACACTTTGACTTCATTAATTTACATTCTTATTCATAGCAGATAAGTTACGTAATACATGTAGATAAGTAGGCTTATATATTTGTAGTCATTGTTAGTATTAAATAATAGTAATTGAAATAGAATAGTTCATGTAAGATAAGTGCAGGGAATTCGTGGCGGCGCGACCGCAGCCGCCCGCTGGCGGTGACGCGGCGGGCGGCGGTGACGCGTCGGTGCGATATCGGCGCGGCGGCCGCAGTTCGCAGCCACAGCGTGACGCAATGCTATCACTCACAGGAATTTGACTTAGAACGTACTCTGTTACGTACTGTGACGTAAAAAGATTACATTAATTCACCTCACTTGGCGTTACTTATGAGCTCATTGCGGTTATGGGTCTTTCTTATTAAGCTTTATTATTAAGGCATGTAAAATTTTAAATATTTTTAAGGTAGAGTTTGATAAAATAATATTCGCCTAGTGGTCAAAATGCGATGATTATCATTATTGAACTTTTAAGGAATGTATTATTGATAACACAAAAGCTCATAATTGCCAAAAAAGGCCAAGAGCGAGTCGAACTCATGCACGATGAGTTCAGTAGCATTATTTATAAAAAACGGCATAAAAATATATATAAAAATCACGTTTGTTGTATGGGAACCTCTTAAATATTTATTTTATTTTAATTTTATCATTTATTTTTAAATATATTACTAAATATTCGATGAATATTTCAAGTGTCGTCTGGTGTCGTTATTATTGTCCCATTAAATATTTGTTTTACCCTGTTTATAGAATTTCAACACATCATCTAGCCATTAAAGCTAGCCAATATTCAAGTTATCAAAATGACAAGATAAATCGGTTGACGAAATAGAGAAAAAATTAGCTTAATTTTTGTCTTCGCTTTTTAACTATGCATATTCGTAGCTGTATAGGGCGTATTTTAAAGAATATTTGAGTATAGTGTAGCCACAGAACACATAATGACCGGAAGCTGTGGCGGCGGATGTGCCTCAGTGCGCCGCGACTGCCTCGTCGCCTATTATATATGAATGTAGGTGCAATATATGTAGGTAGGTATTATATACCTTGTAGCGGAATACAAATAATAGGTACTTTAAGTAACATGTTAAAGGTATAATACATATTCCTTATTTTCATATATTTTTTAATCATTCACCTTATCTACCACTTAAAAATTAATATACCTAATGTTATTAAAAACACATGCACGAATAACTTTTATTTTACGTTATTTTATCAAAGATGTTATTTCTACTTAATTAATCACATCCTCACGTATAAACATATTTAAATTTTCGCTAATTTAGAAAACAAAGGCGCAGGATTAAGTTAATCCTAAAAAAATGAAACAATTCCATGTACCGCTGTGAGTTTTGTTTCCAATATGTGCCTAATGACTGGCTATTGTGTTGACAGATATGAATCGCAAACGCTCATTACTTAATTGTTTTCTTAAAAACGTACACCATATGGTCACACGGATGTTTTTTTAGAAATATCGCCGACAGTCTATCATTCATAACTGCATCGAAATTATAACTAAGTTGTTATCACCAGGGATGTGATGGAGCTCCGTAACCGTAAGCAAAACTATCAGATATCCGAAATAAAAAAAAATTGTAACCATATCCCTAGGTATCCGATATAAAAGATTCGGATAATTTCGGATCATGATTCGAGTAACTCATAAGACTGATTGTAATAGCAAATGATAACATTGAAATAAAACCAATTTATTACCTATTTGTATTTTACATTAAAACTCCTTAATAATATGATATCCATACCCGAAAGTATCCGAAACCGGTGTAACATTATTTCTATATCCGTATCCGTATCCAGATCCGAAATTTCATATCCATAACATCCAGGGATGTTATCACAATGAATAATAACGCTAATTGTATAATTTCCTAGTATGACGTCTGACTCTGTCTAGATCCAAATCATACTTGTCGCAGATGGAGATCCCGCTTAATAATAAATAGGTATCATTCCTCATATAGGTAATTCGTTTCTATGGTAAACCAATGTAATTGCAATTGCAAAAAGTTTTCTACTACGCCTGTTCACTAACGGCGTGTACTTTACATGTAAGTGTAAGTAGGTACATGGCAATAAAACAATTGTTATAGCATGTTGTAAGCCGTAGGACCGTAGGCTCGTTATGACGGAGCGAGCCGCGTTTCGTACCATTTCTACTATGTTTTAAACTAATTTATGGCAATTGAAAGAAGGGAGATATCAAACGTATTGAAGTTCTACCTGTAGGTATACTCAGGTTTTACCACATTAAAATGTACCTATAAAAGCATTTAGCTTTCAGTGAAATTCCTTCAAGAAGCCAATGTTTCGGAGATATGCTATGCGATCCGATATAAAAAAGTTTTAGTAGTAATAAAACATTTAGGCAAACTTATTATTTCCATATCACAGACAAAAACATCGGGAAGTAGGTATTGTTTGTTTATGTAATTAATAATTCGGATGCAGGGACTTATATTTTATGGAAATTTATGATTCACTTATTTTATGACTAAACCTATAATATGCATGAATAAAATAACTGAAGTGTATTAAACTTTACATCAAATCACTATGTATCTTATTACTTCCCGAACTTTAAAGAAATGAATTACAAATCATAGACACATTCGCTGGCTCCGCCAGTTTGTAGGCGGCCTAACTATTTATCGTTATCGATATGCAGTACCTTTACCTACTTCGCGTCATACATAGGGTTGCCAGATATGCTGGCAACAAAACAGGACATCATTTGTATCATAATAATTTTCTTGAAAAGCGAAAACACCGTTAAACATTTTGTTGCTTTGTAATAAATTACAAATCACAAGGATTAATCACAATCAAAGCTAAATTAATGATTTATGCACTAATGTTTTTTCTTTTTTTTATATTCGATAACGATTTACATTTGAATTTGTATTATTGAATTTGGTGTAAGTTATTAAATAAGTACCACTAAATAAAAATAAAAAATTCAAAGATACACGATACTAAAAATACGTTCTATAAACGCACTGGAAACTGCATAGAGACTTATAACGCGATGTTCAGTAGGTATTATATATACATACATATACTCTGGACTGCTGTACTGGTGAAAATTTTACACCTCATGAAAAGGGTGTTGCGTGCGACTGTAGAAAAATCACCTTGAATTGCGGCGAATTTATCATACATAGTTGAAGTTTATATTCAAGAAACAATCTTATGAAAATAAGACCAGGTAGACAAGACGAAAACAGTACTGTCCGTCCGTTAACTGGAAAATGGCAACCCTAGTCACATAGTTATGTGTGTGCCGTGCAGGGTACCACAAGTGTACCTACTGACATAGATATTCGAAGCAACATGTTTGTAAAATCAAGTTGAAGAGGTTTTGTACAAAGGCACCATGGTCGCCTCAATGCCTTCGGAAATCGGTAGTAGGTGTAGTAGGTACACACTTGCTCCCTGAGGAATTGATACATAGGTCCAAGATTCTCACCGTCGCACCCTCAAAAGAATCTTACGACTTCGTTTAAGAAAAAAAAAATAACACTGCAGAGACAGCAACGTTCATTTTTTTTTTT
>MOOZ01001132.1:45123-67117 GCA_002930495.1 Cecropterus lyciades
ATTAGGCATTCAGTACCTCTGTATCATCAGGGTGCAGAGTTGAAGGTCAAATTTTTCGTCTTTGTATGTGCTTAGAAATCTTATTTTATATCCGTTAACATGAATTGGCCAGGATTAATGTTTTTGGCTTGCGTTACCACTCCATCATCAGGTTTGAGGTGTTTGACTGTTATTACATATCCAAAAGATATCAACGTGATTAACGCAATTTGAAATAAGAACAGATTGAACCTGTAATACTATTTATGTAAGTTCTCGGGGCTGGTTTTCATCACTTAGATCAGTTGCGAAGGTAATGAATGCATAATTTATATTAGAAAATTATAAAAACAAAATACCCGACTCTTGGAAAGCTATTAACTGAAAAGGGGAAAACAAGAAGGTACTTGTACGTACTACATATATGCTACAGGCAGTTAATATAATTTCGTGGTTACAACTTATGTAACCTTGAAGTTATGATTAAAATCTCGAAAAGTACACTCTGAGCTGTTCTGTCAAATGATAGGTATTATTTTTGTGTAACCAAGTAACTGGGTACTAAAATTATAAAGAATGTCTTATATCAATCTGTTATATCAGTCTGCAAAACCAAAAGCAAGAAATTATGACTTCATGTATGCACAATGAGGCTTGGGGCCGGTTTTCGAGTAATAGGTAAATGTGACAAAGATTCCCAATATTCACCGCGCTTGGCATGTTTATTTGCCTGGATTTTATCAATTAAACGACTTAACAAAACAACAATATACCTATATGTAGGCATATAGGTAATGACAGTAGTTTCACCCCAGTTTTCAGTGTCCTTACATAATATAAATGTAGTTTCTTACTTCATGATATTGTTAATGTGATAATGTCGTTAATGTGATCCCAAATCGAGCGTCCCGTACACGCCCATCAGGCGCTCCGTGAAGGAAGCCAGTGTTATCACTCGCGTGACCTATTAACAAAAACAACTCACAGTTTCAGTAATATTTTAATATCTTTATTGAATGTGAAAACGACACCGAAGCTCATAAATTAGTTTTTTTAATGATTCGATCCTATGTCAATACTAGCGTGACAGTCGTAAGTTTAACGAACTGGGCTCGGCGCTGCTCGCGCTTTATGACTACACGTATTTAACTTTTAGTTAGATGAGCGTATTTTTTTTCTCAATCAACCTTTCCTAAGTAAATGATACACTACATCATTACGAACTTTTAATGGAAGTAGAGGTAGGTTTCAGGTGAAAATTCTGTTGCAATTCCAGTAACTTGTAAGTAACTAAGTTTAAACAGATTAATTATCTATTTTAATCTCAATTTTAGTCAGCGTTGTCGTGAAACTACGTATTGAGTAAACGTATCGAGGTGATATATGTCATATCGGATATAAGTAGGCATGTTATTGGGTGGAAGCCAGGTACTTCTCATAATCCTGGACTCATTTCAAAATAGAATTCCTGAGCGAAAATAAATAACTACCATTATTCGGTAAATAATTTGCGTAATGAATGTTGTCGGGAGGAAGTATTCGTAGACAAATAAAACATGATACCTAATTATGATAAGTGCAGGTCCGCAGGTCGACGCGCCAGACGGGGCGGCGGGCGATAGTAACGCGCTGCATAGATTAGCTGACGAGCATCGAGCGGAGATTCGGCTGCACTTCACGTATCTGCGACCGCTCGGTATCTTATCGAGCAAGGCCGCCTGACTCACTCTAAGCCGCCGGGAATTCGACCTAAGCCCTGTGACGCACCCGTGAGAACTGCGGGAACTACGGCTTCGAAGTTGACCTACATTTCCAAGCAGGTAGTCATTAGCCGTGCTATTCCACGCGAGTGAAAAATAGCAAATGTTTCCCACGCGAGGGTAACCTAGCTGTTCACGTTGCGGTTGACCGTCGGTCGCGATCCCCGCAGCGCCTACAGTGTCGACACCCCACCGCGCTCTTTGTTATTCTTTGAACGATTAGCATCACCGTTTCTAAAAGATTCCTCCGATGGTCCATGCTGCTTGACAAGCTCATAATGGCGTAAATCATAATGAGTGTGTTTACGCAGGCCGCTGAAAACAATCGACTAATGAAAATAACCGGACGAGGATCGTTAGGGTTGTTTGTTGGTGGAATGTGGATTAGCTAATGTGCGCGCGGCGGGGGGTGGCGCGCTGTCACAACACCACGATACATGTATTTTTTTCATGGACGAGCTACTCGGAAGCGAGAAAAACTATGACCCTACTAATATACGATAAAATTTATTAGTTCTCGGGAGACGATAACTCGGTATCGACCGGTGATTTGTAGCGTAGCACATGCGCTGCGGCTCGGACTTGTTTATGAAGGTCGCGGTTCAGGGAAACACTGTGACCCGCTCCCGACGACAACTGCCGGGATTAACTCCTGGATTTATTACTCCTTGGGATGGATAGACCATCAACAGAATACAAAATGCTTGATTGATAAGTTTTTTTTTTCCTAGAATACTATGTAAGTATACACATTAGGCATTTTATTCTATGTACCTACTTAGGTAATAAAAGTTCCTAACTCTTAGAATTATACACATGCAGTTTGTACGATGTACTGTAATGTATGTGCCTGTGACTTATTTAAAATTAGGTCAGTAGGTACCTATCTACGTCCGACTGTAGCCGGTTAGGAGAATACGGCTACGGTATCCCCTGCCTGTCGTAAGAGGCGACTAGAAAGGGCCTTGTGGGATTGCCGGCGGCTAGAGTGGGAGCTCGAACCGCCCAGCCAGCAACCGGAAGGTGCATGGGGACAGGTGCACGTCCTCCAAGTGATGAGTGATGAGGGGCGCCGCGCTTTCCATAGGAGTACCGGAGTTCCCTGTAAGTACTCGGAGTCTCTCCCAAGGCTTCGGTGTACCTTTTGAAGGTTTCCCCCCGACACCAAAAAAAAAAGTAATAAGGTCACTACTATCCTATACGTATCTATGTGGGTACCTAACAATTATTATACAATATATTATTGGATGTTGTACTTGCTTCAAATTAATTAGCCCATTGGTGATTTTTCTTCATTGATATTGTTTTATGCTCCAAACAAAACGAAAAAATAAGAGAATGAATCGCTGAGTGTCCCTCTCAGTGAAGTGTGCGTGCAGCAGTGTATGTGCAGCAGAGTGGGTGCTGCAGTGTGCATGCAGCAGCGTGTGGCTATGTGAACGTAGCAGACTGCGCGCAGTAGTGTATGTCCAGCATTATGCAGTGGTATATACCTATGCAGCAGAGTGCGTGCAGTCGTGTGCGTGCAGCGAGCAGCGCGGGGCGGGCGCGCAGCGTGGCGTAGGTCGCGGCGAGATAGCGCGCACGTGGTGATAGGGCTTATCTCCGCCGATCAGCTGAGCGCCGCCACACCTGCTATACTCTACGTCGTATCGTAGGTACATTACGTTTGTGCAAGCCGATCTCTCTTACTCACCACCAGTCTCAGCGCAATGCGGGTTTCGTTCTTCTTCTCTGGTTTATTACTCGCTAGTAACAAGTAATTTGTATCTGGAATATAAAGAGTGTGTGTATACTCGTACCTATGAGGCGTCTGCCTAGGCGTGGGTATTCATCTGAGGTCGGACGAAATATTGGAAAACTTGAATCCATGCATTATTTTATACAGATTTACATTTGACAACCGGGATAAAACATTATATTAGGTATTAAGTTCAAAACTACAGCCTACCTTTCCTACCGATTAAAAATGGGTAATGTCCATTATATTTTGTATGTAATGTAAAATAACTGTTAAAATTACGAGTGATTATGCCCAGTACAACATTCTTTACTACAAGAATGTTGTACAAACGATCACCTATTCTTTCTCATATTGTCATTGGATCAGTATCATCGATACGTATACGACCCCATCGCCTACACATAATATAATTGTTAGTCCCAGTGGGAAGACGGACCATTCCCATTGGGCGCTGACTAACCCCCGTGGAAGGGTTCCCGGCGCCCCTCCCGCGACACGCGACGCGCGGCCGCGGGAGGGAGCCGTACGCAGTCTCCTCTCGACCGCCGCAGCGAGAGCACGCGTGACGCGACCGGTCAGTGATTAGTGAGCATGTTGCACGACGCGTGGCCTGCCTGGCACCGCGCCGAGACCTTCGAGTTGGAAGCTATCATTGCTGAAGTCAATAACAATTGCATCAAAGGTTAGTGTGTCCGTACACCGTACTCCTTGCGGTAGATCTGTCGTAAAGCGCTAACTTGCTAACGTGCAATCGTTGTCGTTGCAAGCTTATAGTTATTGTGTTTATCTGATCAAACTTAGTCTACACGCGCATGAATCAGTAGTTCAACGCATGCTTCACTTTATTCAGTAAGATTAATTGCGTTTTTGTTAAATATTTAGTTTAACTATACATTGTGATGGGATTGTAATCGCGTGAAAATAATACAAACGAGGCTCTCTCACGGTATACGACATAAAAAACAAATGTTAAATTGACGGGTGAGAGTGGGACCCGGCCGAAGTCGCGGAGGAGCCGCGTAGTTGTTATTTTCCCGCGGAGGGCGAGCGGGAGGCGCCGCAGGTCCGCCGGTGGGCGGCTCGACGTGACGCGTGTGTGTGTGTGTGCAGGCGAGGCGGAGTACGGCGCGGCGAGCGCGGGGGGCGCGGACAGCCCCTCCCCGCTGCCGTTCGGCTACGCCCCCGGCGGGCTGTCGCCGTCCCACTCGCGCAGCTACCAGGAGCTGCGGCCGGCGCCCGCGCAGCCACACGCTGCCCACGCGCGCGACATGCAGACGTACGTGCACTTCGAGGAGACGCTGTTCAAGCCGGCCCCGACGGCGGGCTCCACAGACGGCGCATACTTGCGCGGCCGCAGCCCCGAGCTGAGCCCTTCGCCGGAGCGCCGCGACGACTGCCGCGCGCTACACTACGAGCCCTACGCGCCCGCGGCGCCGCCGCCCTACACGCACGAACACCACCATCACGTCGACGGGTGAGTACCACCAACATTTCTGAAGGTTATTGCTCCAATGACGATAGATAAGCATTCCGGGTCGATACACGTTTTACTTTGTGTTACAGGTGAATAGTGTCTTTGAGAGACCAAAAATATATTATATGTACGTAACGTAAAGTAGCTATCATTGTAGGTGAACAATAAATTTCTTAAAGAAGTCGCTTAATTGAAGTTCACTTTTAAAGTATTCCAATGTACAAAATCAACCATAATGGAGTAGATGGTGACGGTAAGTGGTTATTAGTCGCTGGTGCGGGGGACCTAACGACCGCTGACATTAACATGTTCGTCATTACCGCTACTGTCCTTTATCTTAATCGTTTAACTTGTTCAAACATAAATCACTGATACTACTACACTGTCTCACTTCCATTTTGGAAGAGGAAAATAGAACAAGTTTCAAAATATTCAAAATATCAATTGCTTTTAATCAATGTTTGGTTATATTTTGACAATATTTCTTACTCATAACAAACACACAGTTGAGTAAGAGTTCTCGTTGCTCTATGTCTATACATCTAATACTATCATTCTCCTAAAATAATCACTTTATCTAAATTTCATAGTTTTAAAGTTACTGCCTTAATTCAAGAAAGACAACCATCGATCATTTCAAAGATAACTAGATTTGTGTTAGACTTTAAACATAGAGTTTGTCTCTATTATTTATTGAACGTAGTTGAGTAACGATGTTGAGCTTTACTTAATATATTTCGTAGTAAATATTGTTATTTCCTGACATTATTGTTGTTTGTGAGCTCTGAGTATTAAGTTTGGATAAGTGTTGTTTGTTCGCTGGTAAACAGTCTCGTCAGCGGCCCGTTTTAGCCGACCTTTGCCCGCCCTGCAGGAGCCGGGCGGCTCGCAAATACTTATATTAAAGGCATTTTTATTCTAAATAATGAGTTATACGTCACTTTAAACAGGAACACTCATTGTGGAATTTAATTAGTGTTTTAGTTTGGGTAGGATCGGTTTCTTTTTTCGTTGAAACCTACGCGGTGAAAAAAAAACAAGCAATGACAAACGCACTGTAATTATTGGTTGGTCCCACCTGCAAATAATGTTTTATCATAATTTCAATATGTTCACTCAATTATGGTAGTTTGTTGTTGATTGTTATTTACGGTTAGTTATTGTTAATCAAACGTTTTTTTTTGCCTTGATACGACTATACATTTATTTTGACATTTATATTATTATGGTAAAATTCACATTAATCCCCCACCGCTCTGTTCTTTTTTTCAGTCGCCTATGTAAAGCATATATTGACCATATATAATTTAGACGAATCCAATGATATCTTATATGTTGTTACTTTTC
Source organism: Cecropterus lyciades (assembly GCA_002930495.1). Lineage (NCBI taxonomy): Eukaryota > Metazoa > Arthropoda > Insecta > Lepidoptera > Hesperiidae > Cecropterus > Cecropterus lyciades. Next base: position 51,428 of record MOOZ01001132.1, read on the forward strand.
GTGAAGTAATTTAGTCTGGGTAACATGCCAAAAAATTGAATTTCTCTAAAAACACTACGTTCCTTCGGTTGCAGTCAGGCGAAAAGAGATCTTTAATAGAATATGTGTTTCGGGTAACCTTCTTCTCAGGCAAAAGAGGTGATATCTAACGTTTGCCAAGTTCTTTTACCTTTGATATATAATATCTAAAAAAATACTAAATATATGTTCGTATATGTATGTTTATATTATTTAGAGCTTAAAAATAAGTAAGTACGTGCAGTATTTTTACTACACGTATCTTTTTACTTTCAAAACTTGGCTAATACACTTCCGTGTATGTATAATAATCATATCTCATACAGTCATCCGTTACAGTCAAAGAACGACCTTTAATAATAATCCTTGTTTCCATTGGTAATTTGCTTTGTGATTTGCAAATAAAAGAACTTTAATCCAACATATTATTGCGGTAAATACAAACTATTTTGTTTTTCATTATGAAGATGTCTTTCCTATATAATAGTGATTTGTAAGTGTTATGCAATCGGTGATAAGATTTCTCAATGGATAATGAGAACACAACGAGAAACGACGTTCGTATCGCAATCGAACATTCATGTTATAAGTATAGCTTTCTCTGCGGCGCTGCCGTACAATCGGAGTGAGAACACATTCAAATATTACAAATAACAATATTAATACAATCGTTCATCGTATTAGGTCGCGGTGGCGCGCAAGTTGTCTCAGGCACAGCGGAAATATATATATCATACTAACTAATTCTCAAAATTAGATACATAAATAAATAAGCCTTATGAGATTTTTGCTAATTCAGAGGGTACAATAAGGCGATGATAGTTTAAATGCACCTCTCTTATAAGGTCATAAATTATAGCGAATACTGGCTGAACATCAGATGTTTGATACTGAGTAGACGAAAGCAAAGTTTTTTTTATAACATATCACTTGATGATATGTGGCCACTGCCACCCATGGACATGGCCATCTGTAATTAAACCTAGATAAAAACAGTCTTACCTGAGGTTGGCCACAGATGCGTTGCTACACTGAGAACTAAATTGGAATGCTTTGAATAAGTATGTGTCCCTATATTTTACTTGAAAGTATTATTATTAATTATGATCTGGCTTATAAGGTACATACACGATAACATAGAACAGTTAATAACTACTAAGCTATTGTAGATTTTTGGACAATATCAAACATAAAGTTCCATTGTCAAATGTTTAACTGTGACTCGTAGTGTTGGGATGTCATCAAGTGACGAAAAAAGTGAATAGGTTCCAATTTCCTCGGCTGGATTTCTGTGTTGTTATGGGGTGGTTCGATGTAAAGAGTGTTGTTGCGGCGTGGCGGCCGGCGTGGTGGCGTGGTGGCGCGGTGGCGCGGTACGTGCCGCGCGGCCGCGGCGTTGCCACACCGCGCCGCATTCCGCCGCCGTCACGTGCATGCCGCAACCACCACCAACAGTAATTTTCCATTCAGATGTGCTCAAACATTACAATTTATTAAGTTATAATTCAATACGTTATTCTTGTATTGATAACAGAATTTCCTTTGTTACATTTTTCGAGCCCAGATAAAAGGTTCTGAAATGGATGGCGGAAGCATATTAACAGTCGCAGGTGAAGGAATCTATTTATATTTATTCGTACCTTAAAGTTCCTCAAAGGACCTGAAATTTAAATAGATAGGTATACCTAAGTAAAGAGTAACACGTTCATAAAAAAATGCTTACAATGGCACCTATTGTATGTAAAGGTTTCTTGTTCATGTTTATTACCAAAAGATTTAATTATTTAAAGTAAACGATCCATATTAGCTCCCATAATTTATTTAAGTGCCCATATTATCTAAACATTGTCATTGTTGAGACCGTTTATATAATTATGTTGACTAAAACAGGTCTAATATTAATTCAACTCAACACTTTTATTAATAACTTAGCTCCGTGATAAGAAAAATTAATAGATTTTAATACTTAAATCGATACGTCACAAACACAATACCTGCTTATTACAATTTATAATGGGTACTAGGCCTTGTATTTCCGAAGTTTTTATTTTTTAAATGCCATAGTTATCCACGATTGTCTATTATTTAGTATCTAGAATTTGTATGTCGTGACATTCAATCATTGACCCGCTTGGATGTATATGTGATACCAATATGAAATACATGTTTTCAAAAAAGAATTTTATTTTATTTTGTACATCGATAACTAATTTGTCGTTGGTTGCGATTCTTTACTACAAAACCGGTGTGGAATGTTCAATGTTCCCATTCGATAACAACTCCAAAATTAATGAATATTTATAAACACGTAAAAACAAGAAGCAAGTATGCTCCAAAGTTAAAGTAAGCCATTAGCTATTATTTTAACGCTCCTTATCGTTACTCCACTGGGTACCTAGTACCTACCAACTTCTTTTATTCTAAACACTGTAGTTATTTTTATTGTTTGAATTCTCGTCTTTACTAAATTATAGAATTTGTTATAAAATGTTATTTAGAATCCGAAAACATGAGCGTCAGTAGAAGTCCGAAAAGTTTCTGCAGTGAGCGAAGGCGTTTCGAGTATATGATTTGTAATAGGTACTTGTTTCTTACAAAGACCGAAAACGCTCATTGAGCGAAAGAACAGCTCTCAACACGTCCCACAGTGTCAAATACCCACCTCGCAAAATTTGTGTTACGGCTCTTATAAAAACGCTAGTAGGTGTGTCCAATTCATGTAAATTCATGTCATGGCTATTTTTTATTGTGGTTTTGGCAGTATCTACAGCGCATTTTATATTTTCGATTTTCTTTGACTGTTCGTTTTATGATAAATGTTTCTGATTATGGGGGATTTGATCGGATCGGGATTATATGACCATTCTTTACGTATATTTTGTTCATAGATGTAGTTACTTAATTTTTGTATGTTTAATTGTGTTTTTGACTTTATTCAGTTTCATTACTTTTCAATTCTGAAGAACGAATCAATATCCCCTAACGCCTGACGCTTAGATCGCTACTAGATCATTTGTTGAATTGAATCCATTTCATCTATGAAGATACGGTTGGTGTGAGTATCCTGTGTTCGCATGGGAAGGTGCCAAGCGAAAGCTCATGTTAAAAATTGTAACAATTGTAATTGTAAAAATTGTAACGATTTTTAAAGTACCATAATTACTAATTCCTTAGCTGATTCAGGGAGGTAAACAAAGGAATAAGAAATTTGATAGAACGCCATAGTTCAATTAAAAAAATCCTGTTGTAACTAGCTAATGTGTACAAAAATATCAATTTGATATATAGGTTTTGATCTTATATCTATCACCCATTTAGGTTTTTATTACATTAAACCTTGCGTGGCTTGATTACGATATATTGTATTAAGATTACTCCAAGGATTAATCATAACTGTCAACGCCACATGTATAAAAATAAAAGCTTGTACAAAGAAAATGTATAGTCAGTTTTGCGTCACTAACATCATCATAATGTATTCTGTTACACCTTTACCGAGTGACGTAAATTCAGAATACTTTGTAGAAGGTACTTTGTGTCAAATTACCACGTTCAGTAAAATTTTAGCATTTAGTATATGCGGTTAATAGTGTAGTCGCGGACGAGCTTGGTTCGTTAACAAGCAATTAGTTTCCAATAAACTGCCCGCGGCCGGCGTCGCTGCAACGGTACTTCGCTCTTAATTTCTTAATAATTATCTCAAATTACAATTTCGGTTTAAAACGTGTATGGTATTTTTAGATTTACCCATGATTGGGGTAAAAAACAGTCATTAATGATAAGTTTTGCACTCACTGGTACTATTAAAAATTTGCTTTCTGGAGTGGTATTTGAGCCATGAGAAAGTTTTGTAGTGGAATTTATTTCTGCATTTTACATTCAACGTGGGATTGAATGTATATTAGTGAGAAGGTTCGCGCGCTGAGCGCGTCACCGAGCCCTCGCAAACAAGCCGTTTTTACGTGGTTCCGCCGCAGTTTCCGGCCGCGGGCCGCGCCCCGCCGTGTTTGCGGAGCGATTCTCTCGAGGGTCTGTTTGCAGTTTGCTTTAGAGAGCCGCTATAAATTAACGCTCGGATCGTCGAACGAGGCATTGTTTCGCTAACTGCGGCGCAGCGCCTATAGTTCAGTAGGTATGGATCGGTACCACCAACCGTTACTGGGTTAAGTGTCCCCGACGCAGGAAGTAGGCACCGCCATTACTTGTTCGCAGAAACACACGCACACGCGCACACTGACGCGTGAACGAGTGCAAGTAGGGCAATGTGTGCATTCGGTTCAGAATGTCTATTAGTTACTATTGCCACGAGCGGCATGAAGTTCACATAAACATAATCGTAACTTATTTTAATTATATCACGGTATTTTAAGAAGGTACTTATAATAGATGAAACTTACTGGAATACTTAATAAAATAAGGTTATTAATACTTAAACTTATTAGACACCATATGATTCTGTTGATATGTCCCCAATCTAAATATAATATACAGGTGGGTACATATTTTGTCGCACTTGAAAAGAGAGTCCGCTCAATATTCATTCATAATCATAACTAATGTTTAAAGACTTATATTCCTCAGTATATATAGGTTCTATGTGTATTACGTATGTAAAAGCGGTATCTGAGCTGTTTTATATATATGTGCAAAATAGTGTGAATGTAAACGTCGCTGGAGTGATCGGGGATCGCGCTTCGAGCTGCAATAAGAAAAGGCATAAAACACGTGTCATGAAACAACTCGTAAAACGTAGTACGTACTTACTGCGCCGTCGACTGCGGCCGACTCACCACATTCATGTAGTACGGTACCATTGTTTTAAGTTTTTACTTGCAGATCGCTGACTGTTCTGGCTAGCTGCTAGCAGCGCTGAAATCGTTAGGTTTAACTCAAATTATGATAACATTTGCTTTCATTAATTATTTTACTTCGTGGGCAGCGTGTTAAAAGCATGAACTGAAAATGAAATGAAAATCTGTACGGTTCTCTTCAATATCAACTATTCAATTCTAAAGTTTCAATCCAGTGGTAGATGTTTATTTTATTTCATTGTGACAATATATAAAGATGAAATAGGTAGCGGCCAGGAACTGTTTATCTTAGCTGTAGTACTTTACTAGGTATATTCACTTTGAACAAATAAGTACTTCATCTAGCCCTACTAATCGTTGTGCGTACGCTACTACTATTTGGCGCTTAACAACGCAGAGACAACGTGGACAATGAAGTTTCAAACTGAAATAAACGTTGTGTCGACATTGGTGGTATTATTACTCGAAACATGGGCAGAGTCCCGAATCGAGCACCAAGTACCTACTGACAATTACACAAATAAAATATAGTGTTACCGCGTCGCAGTACAAGCGCGCGAGTACGTTCTCGCGTGTGAGTAAATGTTATTGTGTACACATACACGGATGTGCTCCGTGAGTGTGTTGGCTGCGCTGGTGTGCGTGCTCGCGGTACTAATTGAGGCGCTGATAACAGCCGCGTACGAGGGCAACTCCGAAAATACTGAAACTTACGCAACCGTTTAAAGAACAGCCTACGTTACCTAGCGGCCGCCTCGTACACTTGGTGGACTGCTCTAAACATACATTTCTCGGCAATACATCCGAAATATTTTTAATAAGACTTTTACGCAACTATTGATATCTATAAGTTCAATGATTTTCAAAGTGTCGGTCGCAATCCCCTGGGGGGTCGCAAGCCTCCATAAGGGGCTCGCGAAGACAGATTAATAAAACTATCAGTAGTACCTAATAACAAAATAATTATAATGAAAAGCGTTTCTCACATAGCATTATTAAAGCGAAGCTAAAAATACGACTTAGGAAAAATATTGAAATACACTTTCTCCACATAGTGCATTTGTAATTTATAAAATGTTCAACCGATTTCCCAAAGAAAAGTGGTTATTTTAAACTGATATTATTGCATTTTTTGCTTTTACTGTTTGGTGGTAGGTGCTCATTAAATATACTAATGGATGTTACTAATTATTTCATTAATTAGTTGCTACTTATCAATTACTTGTTTTTGGTTTCGTTAATACTGCAATGAAAATATAACAACAAGTAAAAATAAATATGTTAAGTATAGGTACTCTAGTATAAAAAAATATCTGCGGGTTTAATAGGTCTTCTTATTTTAATCCTTAAAGTAAGGCTTTAAGGATTATATTTTGTAATGATAACCATAATATATATCATGATGACGGCGTAAACATTGCATGTGCCCACAATGATCAAACTACTCAATCACCAAACAAAACTTAATTGTTTGCTCTTTAACATGGACATAGCCACTAGGACACTGACATCGGCACCTGAAATATATTCGCGTTAAGGTGGCTAAATAACGTGCCTTAAGACATGGATGAAAGTTGTAAGTGATATACTTTTTGAGATAATTTGTACTATCATATATATTATTTTACTACACTTTCAAATCAAACCAGCGCTTAAGCCTATTATTATAATGAATAGAACAAGAGTAGGTACACTATTTAATAACTGTCAATATTTATATATAAAAAAAAAACAAATAAAAGTAAGGTTGCAAATTAATCGATACGCCACTATTAACTACGCATACTAAAATTGTACTCAACAAGCAATTTTAGTATGTAGGCCCATATACCAAAATACCCGACAATTAGTAATTTGCGGCTTTTTAACGTATGGGAAAGTAATTGATACGACAGTAGAATTATCGTTAATTTGTATAAAATATAATTCCACCACAACTACCTTTATTTCCTGTACCTAACTGTCTCTGGCTGTCTTATTGTTCTGTCTGTATGTATTATTCTTGTGGTGCCTATATCTCTAATCCGTATAAATGTTTCAAAGTGACTAGTTTTTAACTAAATTGGACATTCGTATTTAAATTATTTAGATATGAGCATAATATATAAATACCCAATACTTATAATAAAACCTATATCTACTTAAATTATTAAAAGAGTGATTTATTCGTCTCTCCGCTGATTCTATGAAAATGTCTATTCCATATTTCAAACATGAAAAGAGTAATAAAGAATTTAAACAGACATGCATAACATAATAATAGATTAATCAGGTTGGTGTTGTGTAAACTTTAACACTAATGTAAGTACATAATACCAATAAACAAGAATGTGAATTACGAAATATTCCTTGCGTCGTAATTAAACGAGCTTTCAAGTAAACACGAGGGATGTCAAAGAATTAGTGGCACCGCATTGTGGTGGAGTTTTGTTGTAATTTTCCTCGTTGCGAGCCGCCGCGTAAACAATAACACGCCGCTGGAGGAAAACTGCGCGCCCGCTCATTACAGCGCAAATAGAATTAAGAGCGGACCTCCGCGCGCCCGCCACACTAATTTATTGTAAACCGTTAGTTTATACTAATAATGTACCTACATTATTTTACTGTTGACAATTAACAAATACTATATTAAGATAAATTGAATAGCTACCGCAAACAAGTCATTTGTGGTCAATTTAGACAAATATCGACTGTGAATTCATACGACGCATGAACTTGCCACAAAAATATGAAGAAAAAGTAAGGAGAAGTATTTATCACATATGTTAAAGTAAAATATGTCGAATAATAATATAATATAATTTTTTTATGCGATATTTTATGCGAGTCGTGTTCAATTCTATGACTTTACTGATTTTCCTCGATGATGTTTAGAATAGGTCGTTGACAACCTAGCTAGATGATTGATTTTGTAGCAGTGTTGCCAACTTTTTACTTGAAGTTTTAAAGGTTTTTTTCTTCGATTTTTCGATGTTCGAGTAACTCACGGCGAGGATGCTGACTGCGACGAAGCTGCGTGCCGTGTACCTACCGCTCCGACGCGCCGTTTTTCACGTTACGAGGGCCCTCGGATCGTTTCCAAATTTGTCCACAGTTTTTGCGCCTTGAGTCGAGTGACGGCTTAAGTGTCTCAAATGAGTTATTTGTATAGGCTCTTAGCGCGTCGGGGACGGATTATCGAGGGTGCGCTAATATGTCTCACTTCGTTCCGGCCTCTTCTCAAATAAACTCATTTTTACACATTCAGACTTTTTGACTCGCCTTCGCTAGCGCCGGCTGTAAACGATCTTGTCACCGATGACATCGCAGTGTAGGTGTGTTTAAATTAGGGTTGTAACGAAACTTCGCCTCCGCCACCGTTACCTACTGCGGAACTTCAGCAAAAATCGAACCTCCGCCTCATAATTTTTGCGCAGTTATAAAGGAGGTTTATTTACGTCGATCTTGACGTACAACGCGCAAGGAGGGACGCTAGCGACGCGGCAGCTCAGCTACATGTTGCAACATGATGAATATCTTTATTGTGATAGATTTATAACATTAAATATAAAGCTTTTTCTCCCATATTTCGAACTTACTTATCGGGGCCATTAAGTTCAGTGCTAAGTGAACAATAATTTAGTGTCAGCCGGCACGGAAGGCGACAAATCCGCAAAGCTGTTGCACGTGAATATTAGTTTTGTTTTAATTTTGATTACTTGTAATCTTTTGACTTTTTATAAGAACTGTACTATGTAAAGTTCGCCTCCGCCTCTGCCTCATTCGCGGAGGTGAACCTCTTAACTTCCGCATCCACCTCCACTAAGATAGCCTCCGTTACAACCCTAATTTAAATTATTAGCAATGAGAACTACGGAATTCAATCTTATCTTTGAAAATAAAAATAAGTTGTAACTCCAATCAAACACCTAAAAATTTGTTGTGAGATTATTTCCATAAAATTATTTCTATTAACTTTACTACACGCAAAAAATTGTAATTATTGACATCCTACGAGTTGTAGCTCAGTTGTAGTCAGAGCTTTTCAGAAACTCATTAACCCGTTATCAGCAGAGCTCACTTCCTGTGTCCGCTGTCATACAAATAAACCTAACACTAGCTTGTTCCTGTGTGGTGTGTGGCACTGTGTGGTCGTCATTGAATTGGCGATAGTGAAACCTTAGATCTAACTTCTCCCATGGGACTCCCAATCACCCCGCCGGGAGTCCGCGCCGGACACCAGCGTGTGCCGTTAGGCGTAACATCTGTTTTTATATTCCTGATGAGGATTAGGGTTGCTATTGTTCTATCAGTAAATATGTTTGTTCACATAATGCCGGGTTGTTATGCCTACTTAACACGTCATCTATGTTTAACTATAATTTAATACTATTCTTACATTAAATTGTTTTGATATGGGCCCATTAAAAAAAATCTTGTCATCCTGTTTATAAGATTGATGTAGGTAAAAATTCTCACTAACGGAACCAGACATTTTTGTCAGAGATATCAAGAAATGTTCAAAAGCAATAGAAAATGACACTTATTTTGAAATTACATACAAAAAATATGAATTATGTAACCCGTGGTACAAAAATATTTCTTATGTGCATATTGTCACAACAATTCTTCGAGCGAGTGAAAAAAATAAACATAAATCACTTTCACGTGAAAGCAAAACAATTGAGCAAGAGCTTCTTGCGACTGATTAAAAGTAAAACAATTGAAACATTTGGTTGGAATAAAATGAATCGATGCTGGGTGTCGTTGGGACGTGCGGCGGCGGCGCGGGGTCGGTGCGGGCTGTCGCAAGCGGCGATAGCGCCCGTACGTGTCCGCGCGCGCGGCGCGGTCACGCAGCGCGCACACGTGCTGCGGGCGCATCCTCGCGCGCAACGGAAACTTAGCGGAAACCATTGTCTTGTTCTGCGGGTGCTTTACTGCGCCGGTCGCAGCGGGCGCGTGCCCTAACCGTATTAACATTCCGCTACATTGTTTTTGCCAAACATCATAATTGACGGCATAATTTGTGTCACTTCAGAATTCAGACCATGCACTATAATTTTGAAAATTTTACATTCAAAGGAACTTCGATCGAAATTTATTCCATTGGCATTTAGTCTTAATCTCTAAATTCTTCCATAAAATAGGTGTGGAAACCACCTAACCTAACCTAACCTAAAACCGTTCACTGAGGAAATCTATGTTTGACTATTCAATTGGTTGTATACTTTCCATTACTCGTAACTTAATAACCTAAACACTAGTCCACATGGCGAGCGGCGTACTGCACGGTGGTACATTAGTGGCTCATTTCCCTGTAGCATAAAGCGATTGAACCCGCAGTGCTCACAGTGCTACGCGCTCTACAACAACATTATTACATCCGGGTTCGACTGCTCACATTTCACACTGTGCCGCTGCGTGCAACTCCGTCGGCGCCAACTCTTTATGCCTATCTGTTTTAGACAAATCGAGTTATGAACTCTACCTATTTCGCCTATTTTGGGAGAAAGAACTGTCAAGTGACTCATAAACAAATGTACTTGTATTTTTATATGGACTTGTTTTTTATAACACAACAAGGATGATATCTGTTTTGTCAATTCCATTTTGCTCAACATTAGTAGCAGGAGAATCTCTTGAGTGTTAAGTTTGGCGAACTCTACAATTTCTCAGGAAAATATTTAAAAATTTCATTTTTTTTATATAGAGTGGCGTTCGCCGTATTTTACCTACAATGTTCTTCGTCGCATCGTCTATGAGTTCTGTGATTGTATCACGTGATACGGTTGTGCGTTACACTCGAATGAGAGGATCGCATTACGAATCACACGACATTGCTGATGTCATAGTTTCAAGGTGGTTTCTTTAAATGGAACAATAGGTAAAATGTATTAACATTTACTCACTACTTTTACTGACAACTCGGAGCAAAACAATTACCTAGTGACAAGACAGATGCTATAGTAACTGTTTGTTCGGGAGGTGCTACAGTGCCATGGCACTTGGTGAATATGGCTAATGCATGCAAGCGGGTCGAGGGCGCCGCGACACTGGGGGGGAGGCGGAGGAGGAGGGCATGAGGTGTTGCGATAAGCGAACCTACTTCCGAGGCGTTCCGAGCCATTAGCCGCGCGTCCATAGACTTCCCCCGATGTTAATGACCGCGTAGGACTTTACTGACGTTTTTATAAATTTCGGTCTGCATCTAGAGTATTTGTTCACGGTAGCTTCTGTTTTCTTTGCTTTCGTCGCTCTAATAATTTAGATCAGACTAATAGTGTTTATCAGATTTTAAAAACGTGGGAGGTTTGATGTTTGGCTGATCTAGGTCATTAAAATTTCATGCTTTTTATTATTCGGAGTATGATAATATGTCTATTATATATCATATATAATATGTCAGCGTATGTTAGAACAAACCGGCAGCGGGCGGCAGCTCGCGCGTGACACATCTCCGTGTTATTGGCGCAGTCACGCCGCTTCCTAATCGATTCGCTATTGTTCCACGCTGGCCTGTACGCCGCGCTGCCCACGTGCGAACACTGTAATGAGTCTAGATGACTGAAATATTAAATTGTTTCGCTGTTTGATACCTAGAATATAAACTGCTCAATATTGTAGTTATATACCCCCACGGAGAAGTGTGGGAACAGCGATAGCCTAATGGCTGAATCTTGGCCTGTCGACGTCGAGGGTGCGAGGTTTGAGACCCAGGGACGCACCACTGATTTTTCTAAAATTAGGTGGGCAATAAAAATTTATATCACTGCTTTACGGCGAAGGAAAACATTGTGAGGAAACCTGCGTACCTAAGAGTACTCTAAAAAAAGGAGTTTTCAGGGTGTGTGAAGTCTACTAATTCGCACTTGGCCAGCGCGGTGAACTAATGCCTAAAACTTTCTCATGCTGAGAGAAGACCCGTGCCCAGCAGTGGGACAACACTGGGTTGGCCATGATACCTCCACGGAATCAAGTTGTCAACATCTACCTATTTGGACAGACAAATCTGCAGACAAAAGCGCAAACGCACGGAAGCACATTGTATTGTACATTAAATATAAATAAATGTAAAATGTGCCTCAGATTCGATGTCTTAGTTCGGTGTACACCTTAACAAAATATGGACGACGTCTGAATTAAATAAATTGCTATATAATAATTACCGAAATTAATGACACGCGTTGAAGTCTTTTTCCTAAAAACCAATAAAATAGGTGAGAATCTATGGCGTTGTCCTAAGAGCGATGTATGTGATCAGGTATGTTGTGGTCAGCAGCGGCGGTGCAGGCGGCGGCGCGGGCGGCGGAGCGGGCGGCGGCGCGGCCGGCGCGTACTCGCGCTGCGCGTACGCCCCGCCCGGCTCGCCCTACTTCCAGAACAACACGGAGTTGCAGACGCAGATATGGACACCTAGTGCAGGTTAGTGTCATAAAGTTCTATATTGACGTACACTATTCCTCCTTGAATGTAGGTTGTAGTCAAATGAAATGTTTACATGAAAGAGGGTTTAATAAGTCACAACAAGCTTCAAGTTCAGCAGGATACTTACACGACGAGAAAGTTAAATGAGTACAACCCACTGGCTTTACCTACAACATACAAGTTAAATTAAATGCTTGTTAATTTCCAATACATTATCTTATAGGTACATATGTACGTAGTCATTTATCACTAAATTCACTGCTACCTGATAGAACTCTTTTCATGTTTTGTTACGGTTTTATAGCCGTTACTTAATATTAATTCATGTTACTCACACATTAAATATGATATATATTTTTAATATTGGTGTGTGTTCATATATTTGAGTGGTCGCATATGTAATGAAATCGTTCGGTTGGTGTATCAGGATCCCCGGCGTACAGCCCGGCGAGCGGCCCGTGCGTGGGCACGGTGCTGGCGGAGGAGTACGCGGAGGCGGGCGGCGGCGGCGGCGGCGGCGAGGCGGGCGACGCGGGCGGCGGCGCGCTGCCCGCCTTCAGCGCGCGCTTCGGCGGCGCCTTCGCCTCCGCGCGCCCCTCCGCCGTCTACAGCACCTCCGCCATCACCGCCAACGCCTACGCGCAACAGGTAAACGGTTCATGCATGTATACGATTATCGTAGTAGTATTTACAGTGTACACTGCTTTTTCGTACACTTGTATTTACAATACAGTAGTACCTATTTACAGGCTATGGTTGAAAAAATTTAATCTGGGGGCACGGTAGTGCCCCCGCCAAGTCGAGCGCGAAGCAAATACTGCCGTACCATCCTTTACTGGAACCATTTCGCCACATTTTCAGACCCCTATATGAGAACCTCTGGATAAGACCAGAACGCAGAAATTTTCCGCAAAATTGGCCCGTCTTTGTCTAGATTTCATTACTTTTCAGAGATAAACAAGCAGCTCCATCGAGACTTGGATAGTTTTTTACAGAATGTTTTGGTGGGATACCTATTTAAAGGAGACTTACGAAAAATCGATAACAACGGTTCAGTGACCCATAAAATTATGTAATTCGTATAGAGTTAGCGTTAGAGTATAGAGGTTTAAACGGGACGTTGTTTTTTTATCATTTTACAATAAAATGTTATAAGTATTGGTGATGTAGCCATGTCGACACTAAAGATGTTGCATTTCGCGTCCCGTTTCCTATACTCGTGTCTCTGTGCTTTCGTCAAACCCAAATATTGGTATCCAGCCGCCTGTTTGTTCAGGCCCGGTGTTGGACGAGCATATTTGTATTGTTGCGACTTATATTAGGTACGAGGTACGAACTATCCCAGTTTGGGCCAATGTTTCTTGTGTATAAACAACCCATTTTAGCTATTTGGGTGTGTTTGTATTATAAGGATGATTGACATAACATATTAAGAGGATTGCTCAAACATTAACAATCTCCTTCATTTCTCACCAAACACTTCAGCAGGTTGCATTTTAACATTTCCGCAGTTAATTATTTAGTTTTTAAAATACAAACACATTGTTGGTATGAATTGTATCTTTGATAACAAGGAGAGATACGACGTCTTAAATTGTACCAGAGATATGCGTAAGTATAGACTTAAGCTGTATTATTCATAAGTATACCTATTTCGCTCGCGTTGACTAATGCATTGTAGTACTAATACCTATGCACAAAAACTTAACGATGCAAGCATGGATTGCGCAATTTGGGTTTCGAGAAAAAAAGAGCGACTCAAATAACTAAATATCGGAAATCTGATAAAGTTCGATATAATTCCAACTATTTTACGTAAATGCTTTCGATTCTCGGAAACAAAAGAAACGAATAGATAAGATAAGTGCGAAAGAGAATTCATTGTGAAAGTATGTGAGCGTGCATTATCTGGCGGTGTGGGGGACAATGGTTCCCGGCGCACGCGCCGCCGCTGCCGCCGGCCGCCGCGCGCGGGGCCGACAGGACCGCTCCGATGGTGCTAGCCTCCTTGTGCAGGCATTTGTGAACATTTTCCTTATCAAATCAAATGAAGAATATTTTATTCAAAGTACTCGTAGATTTTACAGACTATTATTTTAAACCTCTATTCCTACATTAAAATCGCACAAACCGCTTTTGTCTAAACGGTGTAGTATTTATGTTGCAAGCGATGGAACCTTAAACATTTCAAGATGGTAGAGCTCTTTCTTGTTTGAGGTACCATGTCACGTCTATTTTTGCTTTCTAGCAGAAATGTAGTAGGAACTTACTGTTGTATTCTGGGTCAAAGAGAAAGCATATACTCTTTGAGGGGATTTTCTTTTTAGTCATTGGGAGAAGACAACATATAAGATGGACTACATATTTACTAGTTATATCGCATAGAAGAAAATAGTTTGGAAAATCCAAAAGAGCACGTCTTATAACGCTCAGTAATTAAAAAAATAGTAAGTGTGGCGTAGTCAACTCTATAGTCATCCAAATATTTTGTTTGACCAAAACTTATCACTCTAGCTAGCGCCCTAATTTTTTTTTAGAAACCTATTTAGGAGGATAAGTAATAAAAGCAATCCTGTCTCTTAAAGTATTTTTTGTGGCTCCACTTCGCTGTATGTTATTGACTTCCATATTTCCATAATTTAGTCAAATATTTGATAATAGATGGGACTACATATTATCATGGAAAATGTAATTGTTTGAATTCAACGGTAATAAAATGTTTTACCATTATTTACATATAAATAATAATCATAGAGTTATTATGCAATAATATTTGAACTAAACAAAATCACACTTATGCATTTCTAAATCTATAAATCTTACATTATTTGTTAATTGAGTGTCAATTGACATGCTCTCAATGAAATCTGACATCGATTTCTATTTTTTCCGGCTACTTATAGTGGGATTGAATTTAATATTTATTTTTTAATAATTATAACTAAAAACATTGAATTACATCGTGATTTTTAATAGGTATTCAATTCAAAGAATTCTGAAGCGAAGCTGTGAGCTCATATTACCCTGATAGTGCAATATATATTTGCGAAAAAAGCAATTTAAGTCGAAAAAATGGCTTGTCACTGACAAAGTGAGTATAGAGCATAGTCGAAGTATATAAGTATACAGCGTTATTGCAATGTAATAACAACTTACACGTTCCTATCTATACTAATATTATAAAGCTGAAGAGTCTGTTTATTTGTTTGTTTGAACGCGCTAATCTCAGGAACTACTGGTCCGATTTGTTTCGGTGCTCGATAGCCCATTTATCGAGGAAGGCTATAGGCTATATATCATCACGCTAAGACCAGCAGGAGCGGAGCACCAGTGAAGAATGTTTCAAAATTCTTTAAAAGTTCTAAAAAAAAGTCAGCGACATCATATGTCTATCTTTTCAGGTAAACTCACTGTACCCTTTTATATGCTAACCAAATTTCTTCCAAAATAATGC
>MOOZ01001132.1:80423-103195 GCA_002930495.1 Cecropterus lyciades
TATAGTATGGAAGTACAAACGAGCCTGCAGCCCACCTGATGGTAAGTGGCTTCTGCCGCCCATGGACATCTGTAATCAACCCTAGGTAAGTACTTATCAACTTTGCCCTCCGGTGTAAGTAGGTTGATTTCAGGTTGGTTACTAGGTTAATCGGTGGGTAGCATAAGTGCTACCCATGAAGTAAATGTGAAATGTATGTTTAAATTATTTCTATTTATAACTTCTATCGTATCGGTTCCTTCTCAACACATCACAGTAGTACACCGATAAACTTTAAAGGTTTATAGACAACTCATAAATAGGTGCGGAACCCTTTTTAAACCAAGACGAGTTAGTAGTAGACAAGCGTTATGTTAAAATACTTGATGCATCTATGTGTTTTTAATACTCAGCTATGTGAGTAGCTCCTGAGTGTCAATAGTCAATACACTGTGTTACCGACATATTAGTAAGTAAGTAACACTTGATTGTATTGTTAGTAAAGTACCTCGATTGCCGACACGCCCTCCCGGCGTGATTCAGGCGAAGTGTTCAGCGAGAGGGATGAGGGGGAGTGCGAGCGCGCTGAAACAATATGGCGGCTTATCGGCGGCCATCGCGCGTCACGTGCCCGCCCCCCTCCCCGACCCCTCGCTTTATTAGCTTTTCACGGAAAATATTCGACAAAAAACAACTGATAAGATCACGATGAGGTCGAGCGGCGCCCATCAGTAATCCTTCGACGTATCGAACAATCGATCGGCGGATTACAGTGCGATGCCTACACTACCGCCGACCGTTAGCGTTAACTCACTGACACTGCACTGTCTCCACGAATTCAGAAACACTGCTGCTTCAATGCGATCGAGAGGAATAGATTCAAGTTAACGGATAGTGTATCTCGGAACGGCGGTGCAACGATAATGAGCGGCGGAGATAGGAACGCGCTCTCGTAATCAAATCTGTTCGGCTTCTATCTGATAATTACTCCATATCGGGGATGGTATCATCGCGATATCTCAGCTCCCGTAGATAGGTACGCTAGCGCCGGTTGCGGCGGTGGCGCGGGGCGGCGGGGCGGAGGGAGCCCGGCGACGTGGACGACGTTCCCTACAAATATTTGCGTAGAGCCGGCGCTGTTTGCTCGGCTTATCACGTCATCGCGAACACACCCAGAGCCCCCGAGTCCCCTCGCTTGCGCAAGCTGCCCTACATACTCCGGGGAGCCTCGCTTGCACTACGACGACATGTCACTCCGAAACAATTCCGATGAATCGTCGCGAATGCCAATAATTAGTCGTAACTCTCTACGTGGAAAGGGCTCGTAAGTAGGAAAAGACGCGTTAGTCATTTACCTACTCGACGCCAACCTATTGGGTACGCAAACGTAGTGTCGTTCACTGTGATCAAATGTATCGACTCAAACATTCTTTGGTCATACCGTCACCTAATTCTCACGATACAGATCACATCAAATAAATCTTATCACATTGAAGTCACTTCAATATTTTATAGCAAAACTTTACTCGCGTTCCGTCGCCGGCCGCTGGCTGGCCGCGGCGCATAAGGACCGTTGGCTCCCGGGATGTGCCTCGCATCCTCATAGGAAGGACAATAACGCGTCAGGCACAAGCGGCGCGCGTTGTACTACAGCTGTTCAGCTAGATACAGTATCTGTTAGATATGATTATCAAAACTCTAAGATAACCAGACTCACATTAACGCCTAGTTAAGATAAACGAGATAACGTTTTGCATATCTTAGAAACTGCGCTTATAAAGTGCTCCAGCGGGGTCGTTGCACTCGCCCCGCTTATCGCGCAGGGCTGCGCCGCGGGCTCACCCTGTCTCCCGGGTCAATAACCAACGGGATCCATTCTACTGAAAACTTATGATATTATGTCGGTTGAACCTTAATAAATTGGATATCTCAGTTTCATAGCATTATTTTTACCTAAAATTCCTTAATTGACATATGAAGATTTTACTGTGATTACCTTACACCTACTAAAATGCTATATAGTACAGAAACAAAATTACTAATTCTAAAAGAAATATTTACATTTGAAACTCTTATATTAATACACAAAATCATACACAAGGCAATACATTCTGAAATAAATTTTGTTATAAACCACTTACTTACATTGCTTACTTAAAACTATTAAAAATCATAAACAAATAAAAACATTTAAAAATGAAGTACTGGCGTACGTTATAGATAATATTCCAATTTAATAACTAATGATCTAATAATTTAACAAATTGTAATGTCAATACTTATATACTTAATTATATTTAGATTTCTAGCATGCTTACCTACTATATTATTTCAATATGTTAACATAAGTTTTGTCTTGTAAGTGAAATTTATGTAATTTCTTTAGACAATAAAGTTCTTTAAACCGAAGATTTTGAGAATAAGTACGATACTTAACATTCTTCTACATTTAAATAGATATCATTTAGGTTTGTAATCTCACAAACGGAATGGAATATAATTGATAGAAGGTATCAAAGGAGGTTCCGTACTCGTTCGACTTGGGCAGTTAATTGAATAGTTATTTACACAGAAAGAAAAAACATTGATTTAGAATTTTCTCTGTATCTACCACCTTTGTAATAGATAAGCAAGGTAAGCACGGCGCATGACGTCAGCGCGCTTATGAAAGGAACAACAACTCGATGACTTTCTGAAGAGTGCTCGAGTTATTATTATGCGGAGTTTGTTTTCCTCCGATGACAATGGAAAATAAGTTGATGTATCGTCTTCACCTACATGATACTTTACTAGCCCACTTTCTATGACACGTCAATTGTTTATATACCTAATACATATCATATCTGCATAACATGCTTGGGTATTGTTCCTAAACAGCCCGAATAACCTACTAATAACTTACCTGTTATAAATACTTATATCTGTCTGCGACTTCTTAGTTATCTATGTATTGGCATATATGAATGTACATTATTTTACCTAAATCAATTCTTTCAGTAGGTTTCTTTATTAAATATATATAGGTATATATAAATATTTAACACATGGGTAGTGCTTACAGTAAAAACCTTGTAATAATTTTATGAAAATATATTCATATTTCCATCAATTGATGTCCATGGGCGGCATTAGCCAGTCACTAGCAGGTGTACTGCACGCTCGCTTGCTCGTGAAAAATAGTGACGCACTGTTTCTGAACACAATCCGTCATTCATACCAAATGGACAGTAGTTAGGTAGGTACCAATTTTCTTTATAGCTACGGGATTAGAATAGGGCTAGGACTAGGGGAATAGTAGCTTCGTTATCCCTTGCCCGTCAAAGGAGGCGACTAAAAGGGAGGTTTCGGACGGAAACAGCGAGAGCTCAAACCGTCCAGATAAGCGACCTCGGAAAGGACGGCGGTATGTGTGGTGGTGCAGTGAGCCCACACGCTCCTGGGTGTGGCAGGCCGATGAGTCAACGCGCACAGAGAATTTCGGTTGCGATCTGTTTGAGATTCTGGAGTCATCTTCGAAGCGCCGAGGACAGCAACTGAGAGGGTTAGTGCGGTATAAATCCCACATACTCCGACAGCGCTCTCTCGGCGTCGAGTACCTTTTGACGGTTTTCCCTTCGAAAATAAAACCACCTACGTTTTGCTATTATGTTTTTTTAATACTCGAGTGAATTAGCAAACGAGTATGCAGTTCACCTGATGGTTAGTGGTTACTGCGCCCTTGGACATCTGTAATAAACTTTATGCAGAACAGGGGTTTTATCTAAAGTAAATTACAGATAAGTTCCAATTCCTGTGGACTAAGATGATCACCTCACCTTAAGTGAACCGATAACGACATCCTTTTAAAGAAATGCAAGAACTGCTTGGCGCTTGAAATTGGCGGTAATACCTTCCTGGTCGGACCATATTCGTTCTACCACCTGGTGAAATTCAAAATAATCTGACAACAAAACATTTTATTATGTTTCTTACAACTCTTTTTAAATAACGTTATTAGTAGGTAATCAATCATTTACTTGTAATCGATATTTATTTATAATAAACACCACTACAATACACAATAACTCAGGCCAATTTTTATTGGCAAATGAGACAAAGACAGATCGATGAGTCATGACTGACAATAGACGCTAATAAAATAGCGGAGAAAATAATTCAAAATGGCGTCTTCGCGCCACGATTGGCGAGCGGACAACGCGGCCACGGCGGGCAGCCGACCGGACCTCGCGCGCACCTCCCTCTATAACACTGTAGTGATCTATTCAATTATACAGCTTCACAGATACGCCCATATATGATGGTGCGTTTTAATGTAGATTTACAATGCTGACAAAAAGTGGAGTTTGCTACCGGTTTGTACAACGCTGATTGGTTAATCAGACAGCCAATAAGTATTTATTCGAATTTTAACATTTTCAGAATACTCATTATCGTTAAAAAAACCTGTCCGAATTTTAGTCAGGCGAAGTCAAGTCAGGCGTTCTTGAGAATCTTTAAGGGGATGTTTTATCTCATCACAATATCGTTTAAAACACTAATGACCTCCTCTTCCTTCGGTCGGTCGCTCATAGCTGAGCATCATGATGCACCTCCTCAGTCTTCACTTTTATAAGTTTTCGCCATTGCTGACTGTTAGCGGCGCTATGCAATGCTCGGGAGATACTGGTATCCAGTTGCTCGGATACCTGATCCGACAATCTCTGCGTGCTTCGCCCTTTAGGCCTCTTGCCTTATAATCTCGCGAGTATTATTAGCTTGTCCGGGATATTATTATTAGATTTTCTTGCTATGTGACCAAATGAGGCCAGGATCCGCTGGAGACATATGATGGAGAGCCCATTTGTCAACTTTTTTTATCTGTACCTACCTAACGATAAGGCAGACGGGCTACCTGATGGAAAGTAGTCACCGTAGCCTATGGACATGTGCAACAATAGAGGAGTCGCCAATGCATCGCCGGCTTTGAAGGAGAGCTCTTTTTACACCTTTCTTGAAGAAGTAGGGGTACTGCTAGCCAAAACCAAAGAAGTTAGCTATTTGGTGCTTACGAATATATAATAAGATTACTGAGCAAAGACATAAAATATTTGACCTTCACTCCACTCCTCAACCCTGATGTTGCAGGTGTACTTCGAACCTAGACCCTAGAAGTTGGCCATTTGGTGCTTACGTATATGCAATAAGATTACTATGCAGGGAAATAAGATGAACATTTTGACCTTCAACTCCTCAACCTGATGATGCAATTCTAATTTATAGCTTAGGATTAGGTTGAAGTGTAGGGATTAGGTTAGGTTGGAACATAATAGAAAACATAAAACTAAGCTGCGAGCGAGTGCGCCCAGCCTCATGTAAATGCAGACCCAACCTTTATTCACCTCTATATAATTTATAAAAGTTTTGCTAGTCATGGCTTACGACTAAATTTATCATTTATGCTGGAAGTGACATTTACGTTAGTATTTATGTTTAAATTTATGCTTTCTTGTAAATTTATATTTACGAAGCAAAATTAGTGATATTATGTGAAGACAAATATAAGTGTAAAACCACAGATAAGCTAATATACTTGTAGGACATAATATTCGTCGTTGTAATCTAACAAAATAAGTTGAGCGCCAACTTCAGGACTATGTGCTATGTACTGTGTATGTAAGAAAACAACATATAATTAAATCATTTTTTTACTTTTTTGTGGTATAGAAGTCGGTTTCTATTTTTTGTATTTTTTTATTTCTATTTGCTTTATGATCTAGTTTTCTTAATAGATAGGTACATGACGCATTACATAGAATGTGAGGTAAGAGAAGAAATATGTAGGTAGAGCATAAGTTTATTCATAATCACTTAACTATTTTCTCAAAAACGAAAATCGACGTTGCAAATCACACATTATTTAAAAATAACTTTAAAATATTTGGCCACATTTATTTTAAATACATTCAATGCCAGGTACATAAAGACTGTACTAGAGTTCATTCTCTTAAATTATATGTCATAAGCGTGTTACCTAAGACTGTCTTGGAATGTTTCTTTTATATATAAATCAAAGTAGTAAATTAAGATAAAGTCGATCTGATGGTAAGTGATCAAAATCGCCCATGAACTTCTTTAATACTAAGTCTTACAGATGCGATCTCTTAGAGTCTGAGAGTCAGCCGGCATCTTCACCCTGCCAATGAAACGTATGAACTACTTCACGTTAGAAGTAGGTGGTTGTATCTCTCCGGTCGAAGCATACGATTCTTCATTCTCTTACATTCTGGCCCCTAAATAAATAAACACATCATCGTATTTTGTAAAACAGAAATACGCACAGAAGTGCTAGAACAGCAGTCGAACCACGAAAGTTGTATCGTATTATGCATTTAATTTTCTATGGGTAGATGTAGAATTGCCAGCATTCAATGGGTCTATGACGCGCGTAACATAACTAAGAATTAGGGATTTTATATTTAATGAGACATTTTAGTCTAATTTACGTGGTTTCTCTTGCGTGTTACAGGTAAATACGTGCAGTGATAAACAGCGGTGTCGCAAGCGGCCCGCCTTGCGACACGCGAGTGGCGCTGCTCTCGGCACGTCCACATTCTTCCACTTCACAATACAATAGTGCAACATTTTAAAACCTCGTTCTTGCCATTACTCAACAACAAATAATATCTCAGTTAACAGACTCCTTAAGCATTTTGCGGGCGAAATGACCGAGCAACGGGAAATAGGGCACCGCTTTCGTTACTTCTTATCAATCTAAGTAAGGTATGTAGAGCATTTAAAAACTTTCGAGCAAATGCTGTGTGAATCATAGCTCTTAGGATATTTAACTGATCTTTTACTACTTTTTGTTTTTATGTTTATAATATTGAAGTAGAAAACGAACATGCAGTCCACCTTATAATAAGTGACTGCCATCATCCATGGACATTTGTTAACAATCCTAGATGCGTTGCTACCCTTGAGGTCTGACTTGGTATGCCTCGGATAAGTATCTCCTTACAACATACAAAAACCTTCAGACGAGAATATAATAGTCCTTAACAATGTTTTCAGGTAGAAATACATTTTGGGCATGTGACGACGTCACAACCTTCAGCCGACCGCGGCAACACTAGCTCTCACGTTAATGCCTTATATGTACAACTTTTTCGCTCCTGTAGTATTGAAATCATATTTGATCATAAAGTACATACCAATATCATTCATCCATTCATCATCCTTTGGCGATTTACCGTCGAACCTAGTTTTCCCCAATGGGGATTTTGCCCAAAATCACCTGCATTTTGTCCCTTACGACATCCACGGGAAAAGAGGGAGTGGTGTTATTTAAGACTGACACCACACAGCATAATATGATACCTATGTATATGAACTAAATCTGATAATAAACTTAGTCTAAATAAAGTACAAAAATGTAAATGTCACACCAACGACACGCGATTTCTAGATAATATCATTGATCGATTTATCTAAACGAAATTCGCTGATTTTGACAACGAATATCAGTTCCAAAAAACTGTCACTGTCGTGGTAGACTGATAATTCTATCGTCATGTTGTGGCATGTCCAAATATAGGTACACCTCGTGTTAGGTACTTATATGTTTTGCAACGCCTTTTACATTTTTTACAAGTAGGCTCAATAAAATTATACTTTAAAGGTTAGTAAGAAACTTCTTTAAAATCATAACCAACAGGTCTGGTAATATGTTTCCTTCAGACTTGTATGAACTGAGCGCAGTATCGCTATTGGTATTTTAAATTGCCTGCCGGCCATATAGACTACATGCTCCTTTGATACATCGACTACGTAGATAAAAACTCACAGACACGTTTTTTAAGTTTCTCAAATCTCACCAGACGCGTCAACATTTGTTTTATCGGATCAAAATCTGGAAACTTTTACAATGATCATTCAATGTTTGTTTTCAATTAAATTTTGTGATTTGGTCCCTTCGACATGAAAACTACAGTATATATCGCAGTCCACTGAAACCAAACACGGACAACAAGACCTCTCGGAATCGGCGTGAATCATGATGGTGAAATGTTATCGATGGCTAAAGGTGTTATCGGGCGTCAAGTGGCGACAGCGATAAGCCGCTCTTCGCATCCCGCTGACAGCTGTTGATGCCTCTCCAAGTGTCTCCTGTCGCTGAATGAGGACGTTCACTCGATTGATGGCATTAAGGAGATACGATCATAAGTTAGTGTCGTTGTAAAATTATAGATTTTATAAATTATAACTTTGCAACTTTCCCATTGATCTTGTTTCAACTCGAATGAAAACATTACTTAGGAGTGTAAAGTTATTTTCTCGAATGTAGCTACGACTGACTAATAATATTTTTTATTTAAAATACAGAAATAACAATACACGACCGCCCACGTTTACATGTACTTAATAAACTAAATCACAGACAAGTTGCCACTCCTGAAAACTAATATTAGTTCTGAAAACTAGTTTAGATTTGATGTACCATCTTTCAAATGACCTTATAGTCATGTATGAGGCATTCTAAATGAACTGTCCGGATTGACAACACGCATGCGATCCACATCAGATGTGCTAGGGTTAGCCAGTTATCCTTGTTTGTATTTGACCACTTATATCAGATGTATTCCACGTCCATTTGCTACTTTTAGTATATAAAAACGTTCAGCTACGCTTTACGAGATAAGCAATCAGGTGCCCCTAAATCCTATTGAGTGTAATTAAGATCGATTTGCTGATTGTGATTCATCGACTGCTATCGACCAATCGACAATCTTTGGTTAGCATTTGGACATCATTCTAATGTAAGTTATGTGTATTGGAACCAGATCGCCAGATATATTCTACTGCGATAAAAATGCAGTAGCACAATCTGAATTGTCTAATTTACTATAAATAATAAAATAATGTGGGTCCTTAAGACAGGTATACCAATTATTATCAGACGAACTGAATGCTTTAAATATTATTAATATACTTTAAGACTAAATGTTATCATATTCATTAAAACCTTCGATTTGAGACGAAAAAAATAATACTGACGTTCTAGCATAAAATATTGAGGAAATTAATTTTATTCTGCCATGTTAGTTTCAGAATATTGCTCTCATCTCGTAAAATACGAATCAGCTCAGTGCAAAAAACAATCTCTGATGTGTCATCATGTAGTCACTACATCGAGTCATTGAAAAAAAAAAACATCATCGTGTCTTATTAATTGTACGGTACACAATACATATAATAATTTGATATCGTAAGTCAGCATTCGTCCTATTACTGAAATCTATCTTGATAGGTACTCGGTTAATATCCAAGTGTACATTTCAACGATTTCCGAGGCGTTGTCTTCATTTTTTTCTTCTTAGACCATGACATTTAAAACACAGCTATTTTTAATATTTATTTCCAATAAGTTTTCCAGCAAATACTGTTCGTCAATCGCATATCGGCGGTAATTAGAGCGATGATCGATGTCTCAAGTAAGCTGCCGATAAGATAGGGCCCAACGCATTATCCTTATCGCACTTTTATTGTTAATCTGTTGTAAATGTAATTATTGTTTTAAAACTCTACCACAAATTATTGACATAAATTCGGGGATTGACTCGGCTTACAGTTTAATACTAGAAATTCACAGCGGTTTTAAATTTTGTAACGAATAGATGCCTATTTCTTTTTTGCTACGTCACTCGTTTCGTTATTTGGTAAATATAATCATAAGAGACATTTCTTATTTTATAAAAATAACTAGTAGGCGTGCACCGGGGTTGCTTAGTCGTATTAAGTCCTGCAGCCCATTAAAATTGACTGAAACCAATCACTGGAGCACGGTTGTAGCCCGCATAATCAAATTCTTAAGTTCCAGATGTTGACTGCTGAAATTTACGTCTATAGTTAGGAGCTACATCTGCTTAATTTTGAGACTGTTTACTAATTAAGTGTTACTTATGACTATCGGCACTATGTTATCTTCTCTGCTTTATCCATTCACACATAATTATTATCTTATTTCCCACTGATTAATTTCTTCAATTGTTTATATCTCGAGTAACTACGTGTTTACTACTATGATTGCCTGAGAGTAACTCCTCGGGTTCTTTTACATCGTAACCCATAATTAGTTTTAAATTATCAACTTTATTAATGATAGTTGAATTTGATGCTAATCACAGTTTGTTGGAAGATAATAAACTCGCTTTCACTGGCTGTTCTGGGCCATATGAAACACGTGTTAATTCAATGTGGATGTTTTCAATATTAGCCTAAGCAAACGGACAGACAGAATGGCATCCGTCTTTGCAAGTGTTGTGAAGAAAAATTCATCTCGATTTGATCTTCACGCGATTTGTTACAAATTTAGAAGGAAAACCATACAATATTCCTGGGAATCCTAATATAAATTATGTGCTTGAGTAGATTTTTAAATCTTTGATTTCAAAACAGAAGCATCAGATAAAGATAGAATTAGAGGTATAAACTACTTTTAGTTTTGCAAGAAGGTATTATTTTGTTTTTGTTTTCACTCCGGAAGCACCACCACCACACCTACTTCCGTCTAATAACCACACACATGACAATGTTAAGCGCTGCGATGTACTAGGTTAAAGTGTGTGGTAACGGAGATATACTTAGGTATACGAAGCGTGCCATTTTAGTCTTAAGGGATAGCAACAAATCTGTGACTAAATTTGGGTAAGACTCTGATCCAATCTAGGGTTGATTATAAATGTCCATAATTAATTGTTGCTACTAACGAATATATGTATTGCATGCTCGTTTGCGATTCCTACAATATAACACACACACATAACGCGAAACAAACACGCTAATAAAAAGCGTCAATAAAATGTTCTATGAGTAGGTACCATATTTTTAGTCGCCCAAATAGTTTGAAGTTGTTTAGATAAATGTAACAAAAGTGCCGATAAGACAATTCGGACACGGTTCAGTGTGATGTTTCCGTCACGCCGCCCTCGACAAGCTCTATGACAATTACTCTAATGTATTGATTTATAAGGCATTTCTTCGCCCATTTTTTTTAAATATGTGTGAAGTCACACACGTGAAGACCGTGAAGGTACCAATGCTACACCGATTTTTAGCGTAAAGCAGTTCTTGCTTTTCGGTAGAGGAGTGTGGTTGCCGGCTTACTTATATGTGAGGCGATTATCTTGGTCGACGGGAGTAGCGATGCATCTATGATCGACTTCAAATAGAACTCCTATGATATATTAAGTTGCTTACAGATATTCATGGAAGATAGCGACACTTATCATCTGGTATACTGCATGCTCATTGGCTACTGCAATCTAAGAAAAAAATGCACCCAGATCCGGTACTGTTGGCGCTAAGAAATCATTTTAGAGTTTTCTACTGGTTAAGTCTTCCGAATGTCTCCTGAAATCTACATGTTTAACTAATATTAGAAACTTTTACTAGTGTGCGCCAGCGTCCTGTTCAATGTTGCAGAAACAATTAGCTACGCGACAAATCTACCGTAATCTAACGGCATCAATTACTTTTACTATTGAGGATGTGACTAGTTTTTTAAATATTCAAATCTTTATTATTATTATTCACATCTCCTAGGTCACAGTCATTTCGCAATGTTGTCTCGAACTGGCTGTGACCAAGACGAAACAATTTTAATATAATTCAGTAGCTAATCAGAGAGAATTGTTAGACGGGCATTTTTATATACTCTATGCAAAAAAACGGGTCTGCAGTCAATAAATGGAACTTGTATGTATTAACTGTACAGAATATTTCCTGCCTATGCAGAAAATTTCATAAGAAAAGTCTTAGGTAAACGGAGTTGAACCATAACTGAAGTAATATTTGCGCAAGGCGAAGCTCGCTTCTCGCTCGAGGTACCCTGAAAATAATAAAAAAGAGAGCGTCGTCGCTGGGAGCGCTGAAAATCGTGGAAAGCGGCGACCAATCCGCGCGCGCACACACACACGCGCGCCCGTCCGCACTCGCGCGCACACTCGCGCGCGCCGCCCCGCGCGCTCGCCTCGCACCTCCACAGATAACATTCGATTTGACGATTCCGTGAGTGATAGTGATACGGAGCGATGCTCCACTTGCTCCAAAGTTGAACCGCAGATTTCCCAAGTTTCCTCTAACATAGGATTCCTGAGTGCTGATTTTGAGGTGAGTCCCTTCTCGCCCCATGGCCCGCGCGGTCTCGGCAGGCTCGCGCCGCTCGGGTACGGTGCTCCTGAAAGCGTACTGAAACTTAGTTTTGAAACTTACCTGTTTATTTGTAGTGTCTAAGATTAGGTATCTCAGATAGGCTAAGATAGAGATAACTATCATTTTGCATAATATTGTATAAACAATAGAACTTATTAACTATCCTGCTCGTAATTAAGCACGCTTTATTAACTTATTAAAACGAATTTTGAGAAGTTTAAACATTTACGCTACCTCTAAATTAAAAAAATAATGTAAGCAAATAAAAATCATTACACCAAAATCGACATAAACAGACGATTACATGAAAAAAGGAGATTTAAGCTACGTATCTATTTTGCGACTTAAGTATGCGCCCTTAACGAGAAAATTACCTATAGGTATATCCGTTCAGGTTATTAATATGTAAAAATGAATGTGATATGTGAAGCAAGTATGGAACGTTCTTTATAAATATAAGATTTACATTATTTTGGTAAGTACCTAAAGTGTATTTCTAGTAAACGTGTTTTCCTGTTATAACTTTTAATATTTAGAGTTTTGAAGAGGATATTACATTGTATTCCACTTTCAAAAACATTGAGCTTTTTGTATACTTCTGAAATCGAACATAGATTTAAACTATTCGATTTCTTTCCAAAAATATAGGCAACGACTGAAGGCGATGAGTGTGTATAATTTGAGTAACGAATTTGTTTTCGCAAATTACATATTAATGTTATAAATTAATATTAACTCGAAAAATATCGCCCAAAATTATGTGGTGATTGAAAACACTCGCGGTCGTGATTATAACATTATTTTTATAAAAAGAAATACACTTCTTTAGATGACAGACTTCCGCATCAAATATAATTACAAATCTTTTTTAATATCTTTACATTACTGTTTTATTTGTTCTAGTAATATTCAGTTTTAATATTTTACTTTTTTATGAATTATATTTGATATTTTATGTTTAGTACGGTTAAATGAATTTGAATAGATTGAGGTACATTTTAAATGGTGTTCAGATTTCTACTTGTTTGCTTGCTACACCTATGTACTCTTATATTTATTATTATATATTTTATCCGCAAAGCAGCAGTTTCTTTTTACTCTAACATAATGATTCATTAACAGATTACTAAAAATATTAATTCGCCCTAGTTCATAGGTCCATTTATCTTGTAAATATTGTAAAAATGATATATACTTATCCTTAAATTAATGGTTCTATTACATTTTTAAGGGTTTGCAAAGAGTCACTCTTACCGTTAAGCCTACATTTAAAGGTTGCATTTATTGAATCGTAATTGGTAACTAACTGAGTTTACTACTTTCATAAAATATTTAAAACCAAATTCAGTGTAGATTGGGCGGTCACTGCGGCTATGAATCACTAGTGAAGTGATTGCTGATGAGTGATGGTTTGAAACCACCTCCAAATAGAGCCGGAGTCCTATATGATGGTGACACATTGCTTCATGCTCTACGTCAAGTTGTCTCGTTCAATAATTAAATTTTATGGGACCCTTCAGAACACAACGCAGTAGCAGTAAAATGGCTTCCATATAAAGCAGTAATTACAAAGACTTCGACCACCTTTGAGTTTTGGGGTTATTTAGTTTTCACAGTGTTCCGTGATCCAAGCGTTCAGTTAGCAGAGCGACATAGACAGATGGGTCCCTCCCGGCGGAGGCTCGATAAATATTGTATTAATAAAACCGTTATCAAAGACGCAGGACCCGCCGTTATCGCGGGATAGCAAACACGTCGCGAGGTTTATGAGCGGCGGACCCGCGCCGGAAATTCTCGCTCCGAACACATTTTCAATTAATGTTTCACAGCTTATTCTTACATTAGACAAAAAATTGTGTATTAAATTAGATATAAAATTAAGTATGCCTCACGAAATTCATATTAATTTTTTCGATGAATAAACCGAGTGCGTCAGTTTCTGAATTTTGTTGTAATCCAAGTATTCCTATGCAATTGGTAGCCTACGAGAAATGTTTTGAAACCCACTTTTTCTATTTAAGCTTTGAGAAACAAATTTGGAAATATAATTAAAGTACTAGATTAATAAAATTATTGTAAAGTTCTATAATTATTATTGCAAATTCTAAAATATTTATTACTATTTTAGATACTAAAAGTCGGCGAAAGAAAAAAATAATAATAAAATTAATAATATTTGAATGGAACAGGATTTCTTCACTTAATAACTGAATGAGTTAATTATTGGTTGATTTCAATTTAAAAATCAGTTAAGTGCCGTTAAACCCACCCGATGTTATAGTTATATGTATCTGTTTATATCCTCCTGGATAAAAGATTGTTTTTTTTTACACTTTTATAGCCAGCATACCTTAGTGCACTTACTGTGGTTATAGCAAATTCAACACTGAAATAAGTGTAACGTTGATGCTGACGTAATTACTTTTTTTCAGATTGAAGTAGCAAACGAGGATGCAGTTCACCTGATGGTAAGTGGTTACTGCCCCCCTTGAATATCTGTAAGCAAATTCATAGAGAACAGGGATTCTATTTGATTAGATCACAGATGCGTTGCTACTCACGAGAACCAAGATGGTTGCCTTATATATAAGTAAACTATACGTAAATCATACATCGCATCCATCCACTACGTTAAATATATTTATGACTAAATTAAAAATCTAAGGTTCATGCGACATTTTCGTAACTATTACTATAACTAAGATCAGATCGTTACATCAGATCCATGTTTTTTCATTAGATAGTAGACATTAACCGTTAATGTGAGACGTTACATAGGCTTGTGTTTTTATCGGTTCCGCGTAGTTTGGCATCTAAATCCCAATTTGCTTTTACTTTTGTATGTAATGTAACATACAAGATCGCAAGTGTAATCACACACAGACTATGTAGTCGGGAAGATTTTAGTTGCGTATCCGTATCAAATTGCGGTTCAATAATACATCATCGACCCGATGTAGAGAATAACTATCCTCATAGAATAATAACAAAACGAGGTTTTCGTAAAAACAAACTTGAATCAATTCATTTAAAAATGTCATACGTTTCGAGTTCATTGCTTTTTATGTAATTAGTTGCCTAAAGCAGACGACGAGCGGCGCCGGCGCCGTCTTGAACCCTATTTGTATTTCCGCCGCTCTTCCGGTTCAAAGCCTTCACTGTTTGTTCGGTGACTGCTACAGAAAACCCGACACTTGCCCACTTTCGGAGCTTTAGGCCTAAGTGTATCACGTGATACACGTGATATTTCCATACTCAGACGTTATTTTAAACTTAAAATTCCGGCAAATCACTCAAGAGGAACTGGAGTATTCTGATATTATTCCTAAAACTATTTAAGGAATTATTTCACCGGTCCTTTTCAATCTTTCAAAAAATCTTCCAATTGAAATTTACAATCGATATTTTTTTAAACATCTAATTTAATATAAGTAGTAATGCGGTAGTAAGCAAAAATCTGTTGTTAACAGTTAAGTCATGGAGAACGTATCGTCGATGGTCCGCTCGGACGAGCAGAGAGAGGAACAGAATGGTGAAGCCCTCCAGCTAGTTAAAAACGAGGAGCGCGCCAACGAGCTGGCGGCAAGCGATGTGGGTGCGGGGGGCGCGAGTGGCGCGGGGGAGGGCGCCACTGCCGCGTCCGGGCCCGCCGAGCCCGGCGAGCAGCACTCCGTCATCACGTCCAGGAGAGTGCTGCGCACCATCACCACGGCCGGACACATCACCGATGCCTCTGACATACACGACGAAGGCGTCAAAGACGAACCTCCCGAGCAGTCACAACTAGAACACGAGCAGCTGCAATACGCGACCAAGATGGAGGACACGGAGAGTCGACTAGCACAGAACCACTATGACGAGGAGAGGTTGCGGCTCGCGGAGGCGGAGACCGCGCGCTACCTCGCCTTCAAGCAGGAGCCCTACCGCACGCTGCAGTCTCCCGCGCCCATGTCGCAGGACAAGCGCCTCCAATCGCAGTACGCGCGGGCGCCGCCGCCGCGGGGGCCATACGGCCGGGGCCTGGCGCTGCGCTACGGAGCACCACACCACGTGATCGTTACGCAGGAGGGAGAAGCGGAGGAACACAGTCACGAAGCGTACCTGCAAAAGGAAAAGGTGGAACAAATGCAACAAGCTTACGCGGCGGCGGGTGAGGCGGCGGCGGCGGCAGCGGCGGCGGACGGGCGGCAGTATGCGGCGGCACTCGGCGAGCAGGTGGCCGCCTCCACCGCGCTCGAGATGATTCAGACCACGTCGCTCAGCAACCAGCAGGCGGTCGGCGTCGCTTACCAACAGGTTACAATCACAGTTTTATTTAGTAAGCTTTTCGCACACATGGATTTGCTCGAATAAACAAAACCTCAATACTGATAACGGATGGCAAGAAAGTGTCGGATTACGGCCGCTTTACAATTCATTGTCTTGCTAAAACTTCTCATTATTCAGAACGTTTATAGGTTTGACTAATGCTCTGTAAATCACCATACTCTGGTTAGAATCCTTTAAATGAAACGTATTTTATAATAGGTCCGTTGGACTTTGCCCGCATTAATGTTACATTAGAAACGTACACTTGAAGTATATGCATAATAGACACATACAATAAAGAAATTAAAGTATTTCTTCCCCTTCCTGTGGCTCTCCAATACCTGAAGGTAGGCAATTAGTTTATTGAATCTCTTCCAATTTTTTGGGAGGCAGTATAGTGGGTAAGTTTATTTTAAACGTTGAAAGTATTTCTAGCAAAATAAAATGGTTATAGAAAAATCAAATGCAACAGGTAAAGTACGAGAGTCGCGGCGACGGCGAGCCGCGGCCGACGACGTACGCGAGCCTGCAGCCGGTTACGTCCGTGCACGGCGGGTACGCGTATGCGGGCCAGAGCCCGCAGTATGGCGGCGCGTCGTACAGCGCGTACGGCAGCAGCAAGGAGCTGCTGACGCTATACGGCGCGGCGGGCGGCGCAGCGAGCGGCGCGGCGGGCGGGGCGGCGCGCGGCGATGAGTCCCCTCCGGGGCAACTGCTGTACCGCAGCGACCCCACGCTCTCTTCCTCGTCGCTGAACACACGCGGCGCGCACGTCGTCTACGGCTCCGTGGTGCCGCAGTCCCAAGCTGTTTATGAAACACCACCTAGTCCTAATTCACAACAAGTAAGGTCCAATTAGATTTCATGTTTAAACGATAGCATGAACCATACGTTCGACGTTTTAGACATTATGTGATTTAGATTTTCATTGAAATTTCCATATTAAAAAGCAATTTACACAATACTGTTTAGGCAAGAAAATAAAACACTGCCTGATTTCCAACTCCCTAGGTGACTCTGTACACGCACGGTAACTCGGTGCAGTACAAGGTGGGCGGCGAGCACTATCTGGGGCAGGGCGGCGTGGAGTTCGTGCCGGTGTCTGGCTACGAGGGCGGGCTGCTGGTGGAGAGCTACCCCGCGCAGCCCTGGCCCGCGCACGGTCTTATGCCTGTTGATGACGGCTTCGACCCCAGTAAGACACGCTTACACATTGTTTACGAGAAATACCTGATCAAATCTTACACAAAATCGTAATTTGATTTATTTTAAAAAAGTATACAAATTATTTTATTCAGTTCTTGCACGTAACTATGCCATCAAATAATAATTAAATATGTACAAAACAGGAATTGGTACATATTTCTGATATTTCTTAGTTGTTGCAGATAATACATATTTACATTTTATTTGTTTTTCGCTTACTTCGTCATTCGGGCAATTTTAGTAAAATACTAAAATAGTTACTTAATCTAACCTAAAACAGTCTTATAAAAACATTTAAATATACTTAGTTTCGTAGTGGTCGATCGAACAACTGTATTCCAGTTTAATTTCAAAAAGACGAATACTAAAGAGGATAGCTGTCGGACTAGGACTAAATATTTTGGACTACAAGTTGTTGCAATCGATGTACCTGGGTGGAAAATGGCTGATTCGCTTAGTACTCCTTGTAATCTGCCACAGTTTCCAGAATCTCAATGTAAATTTAGGTATGGCGGGAATGGGCGAGGTGAAGGAGTGCGTGAATTGCGCGGCCGCCACGACGCCGCTGTGGCGCCGTGACGGCACCGGCCACTACCTCTGCAACGCATGCGGCCTCTACACGCGTATTAATGGTGTCAACCGCCCTCCGCTCAAGGGGCAGAAGGCAAAGCCGCAACAAGCACTGGTAATATACAGAAAATGTATGATGACTGACGATATACTAACAAGGTATTTTAAGTACCTAATATAAGCAGTAAAGTGACACGTAATCCATAACGATCATTCTGGAGCCTATCCAGTAATCAAGTAATCAATTGGATAAATTAGCAGTTCGGCATTTTTCTTCCTAATGTTAGTTTGTCATTGCCTTCAGGGGTCTTTTAATGCTTTTGAAGTCCTAATAAAGTCGATCACGAATGTAAAATTCTTAAAGAAAGACTGTACAGTAGTGTTTTATTGTTCGAGCAGCCGACGAACGGCAACCGGCGCGTGGGCGTGACGTGTGCCAACTGCCGCACCTCCAACACCACGCTGTGGCGCCGCAACAACAACGGGGAGCCCGTCTGCAACGCCTGCGGCCTCTACTACAAGCTGCACAACGTAAGCCTACACTATACGAGTCACACGCTTAACGGTCACATAGGCCAGCTTTGACCGACACTATCAATTTATATCCTGACTGCATCCAAACACATTGTTCGTAAAAATATCAAATATCCCTAGTTTGTATATTAACTTACTGCAAACATGTAACTATGAAACTGATAACAAAACCTGCAAGGAGGCTTGCTATACCTTTCAAAGTTGAGCATCTGGTATTTTCATTATCAACTGCAACGTACGATTAATCAATGCAGCTATGCTTTCATGAATGAGCGAAGATGATATTAATATGATTAGATGATAGTATTAAACGGTCGATGCGAATAGTAATAGATAGTGTCGTATCGCACTGCGGTAAGTATCGCAGCGATATTGCATCGATAACGGCGTTCCGGCGATTAGACTCGGCAGAGCAGCCAGGTATCTAATCGGTGCTCCGCAGTCGCAACTCGCACTTATCAGGGAACTCCTCGGCAAATATTGGACCTGTATAAAAAATCAAAACACAGGGTCTCATCTAATCTCGCGAGATAAACGCGGCCGGGGCTACCGACTGATAGAGAATTATCATCGCGACCACGAATATTCATAATGAGATAAATAATCTTTTATCAATTATCTCCTCGCGTAGATACGCTTGTTTAAAGGATGATAGGACCGCGTGGCGGTAGATTACGAGGAGTTTCCCCGTCTGACTGTCGCGTCCGTGTGCAGGTGAACCGGCCGCTGAGCATGAAGAAGGACGGGATCCAGACGCGGAAGCGCAAGCCGAAGAGCATGGGCGGCGGGCACGGCGGCGTGGCGCGGCCGGGCGGCGCCGGACTGGCGGGTAGGTAGTGCGCGCGCGGGTAGGTCGCAGCTGCTAGAGAGACTCTAACCGATGTGGTGTCCGCAGTGGAGGCACACTCGCACAAGGGTCTGCCTCCGCTGTACGCGGCCGTGGAGGGCGCGCCGCCGCTGCTGCTGCTGCCCGCGAGACACCAGCCCGACATGTGAGTAACCACGCCTCCCCAACCTCGCCCTCTGCCTGTTCTCTCCTTCAACTTTAACTTCTTTCAATTTTCTTACACTCTTGACATATACAATCTAAATTAAATTCTATAACTACTTCTATATCCGTATTAAATACACTAGAAATTTATATTTAACATTTTTTACTGCTTTCTTTTCTTTGCTTCTTATCTTTGACAAGTGACTCATGGGTAAATTACTAACATTACTGACATCGTAACATCGTAACCCGTCGATCCTACCCCTACATTGAATTAAATTAAAACAATCACTTGAAAATAATGACGAAGGCAGACGCTCTTAGGCTTCAGTACTCCACATGCGTGATAGCACTTCTAAATGTCGGCAACTGTTTGAGGACGTGGCACCCTCTCTGCCGGGCTTGGCTCTGCATGCACGCACGCTAACGTACTAACTCCCTCATAACCGTGTGCAGCTAATTACCAATGAGATACGAAGTTGTTGATAGTGTAACAGTGTAGTGCGGTGTTGCGGCGGCGCTGTTTGCTCGGGGCTCAGCTTATCTCAAGGCTCTCGCTTACACTATTCTACAGTATATTTCACTTTCTGCTAATTTATGTGTTCGTTTATCTATGATGATTGTATTAGACTTGTATTGCCTGTAACTTATGACTATATGCTTCTAACTAAGGGGCGTTGTAATGTTGTCCGATAAATTATGGGGAAAGTATACATCGCATTTACATTACACCATAGAATAACGTAACGTACCTAATTACGAACTTTGAAATATACGTTTGTTGTTATAATTTATATACTGTAGTTATAATGACATATGTACCTACTCGTAGTTTGCATCACAGTAACCTGAACTTAATAAAAATTCACACAGATTGATTACAATAACCAAAGACTATAATATCTGAATATCACAAAACACCAGAAATTCCAAAAGAAAGGAGCTGTTATGTTTATATTCTACTATTTCTATATTATATCGTATCCTTGTTTAATTTCTGTTCAGCCTATGTTTACTATTGCACACTTTATTATTATAGGTATGAGTCACATACTAAAAATATGTTAGTCAGGCCTATAGTGTCAATAGGAAAAATAAGATAAATCAACTAATTAGATATAGGTACTTCTAATAAATCATCATAGATGTTTAACAGTCCTTCTTCCTCAAGTTTTTGTAACTAGAGATACTTGATGATTCAGTTAAGTTCCATTTGAAAGTTTTTTTTTGGTGTGGCAAGGTGACTGCTAAAGATGACAAAACTTGAGTCAGAAGGACTGTACTTTAGGAGTCCATCAGAGAGCTGTATATTCCGGTGTGTTCCAGGTTATCAGCGGTAGAGCGCACGGCGGTGTCCTCCGCGTCCGGCCACTACCGCCCGCCCTAACTCTACAAGTCAGCTAATACCTACATCCGATAGATTAACTACCAGATAAAAGTGTATATAGGGCCTTATTTATTTCACATTCGATTTATAATAAAACAAAAAACAATATGTAATTTCATGTTTAGAAAATTGACGCAGAAAATAGGGATAACCTAGCTTAAAAATTGGTTCAGAGTGTTGAGTACACGTTTCCTTCGTTAGTTAATTTGTAAGAGTTCAATATTACTGTCAATGACAAAAAAATGTACATTTAGTATTTCGTAAAATATTATTCTCTCGCACTTCTGGTATGATCATTTTGTAAAATTTTATAATTAATATATAATGGTACCCAGCTACGGCGCCTAGTGCGCTCTCCAGAATGTCTATATTTTTACGGCACCAAGAACAGGACCTACATTTCCAAGACAAAAAGTAGTCAAAAAACAGCATCATGCCATAAGACGAGTATAGCAAAACGACTCTGTATTATATGTTTCATATTCTAACATATAAACTTAAACATATAGATAAAATATACTTATTACGGTAATAGCCACAAAGTGGCATAACCAAAAGCTCGATTGAAACTACTTATAAACATTTTGGATCAAAATAATTCTTAATAATAAGTACAGGCTTAATTGTTCTACAAAAACTTAAAACGCTCTTCGGAAATGTCGGAAACGTGTGTATGAAATGTCAGAATGTATCTGCTTAGACTATATGTAAATATTCCGTTAGGGTTGGATCTTTATATATATATATGAATATATACCTATGCGAAACAGCATCACAATATATTTTGTAACGAAGCGCAGGAAGCTGTTGCATTCCATCCTACCACGCACGTTGAGGTCGCGTAGGTATCTAGTAGATAAGTTTAAAACACTGGGAGATTTTACAATAATATTTTAAGACATACTTTAGAGATATATTAGTGTAGAAAATATTTTGACGAATTTATTAATATATTTGAATGCAATTTTATACACATGCGATAGAAATGGAACGGGGATAGTATGATGGTGTGCATTTGATTGGATGCGTGTGCGTATATGTGTGTGTGTCTGTGTATGTGTGCCACATTTATGAGGCTTGTACAGGTATTTAGTCTATTTATATTTTGATAAGTCGTGAACAATGTTTGTAATATACCTCTATTTAAGTTTGTATTTTAAGTTTTTAATGGGATGCCAAAATAAAACAATTGCCATGACGTTCTCTTGTTTGATTTCAAATCCTCCGTGACTGACTTATAAATATTAACCGAGTTAAACACTTTTATGATCTTTTTTGAGTTGTTATTATGATTTGCAATGTTTGTTATACGTACATGTACCATGTGTTTACTACATTAGTTTGCACAATTTTACGCTTTGCTTTAGACTGAAGACTAAATTTTAACCAAATATTTTAGAGTAGAAGTGAGATAAATTATTCTTGAAATCAGTAAAGTGTAATAAAAAATGTGAGATTAGTCAAATTTGTATCAATTTTCGTACGGTAAGTACATTAATGCAAGAAATCAAGAACTTCAATTTTAAATTTAAACCATGACACCTATATTTATAATGAGTTATAAAATAAGTATCCCAACTTAGTTTTTTTTTTTTTTTTTTTTTTTTT
>MOOZ01001132.1:104456-121885 GCA_002930495.1 Cecropterus lyciades
TTTATTATTTAATTAAATGTCAAAGTATAGCGTTTCTTGTCAAACAAGCGTCTAGTTTAGTCAAATGTAAGGCAACATATAAAAAGTAATACAAGGAAAAAAAGACAAACCCATTGAGTTTCTTGCCGGATCTTCTCAGTTGAGGTCGTGTTCCGATCCAGTGGTAGTGTAAGAAAAAATATTGTAATTGATAATTTGTAAGTGCCACCGTAGGCCTATGCAAAATATAGATATTTCATTTAATTTCATTTTATAATATTCTATATAAAATAAACAAAATTCGTTCTCTTTTTTGTTTGTCAACGGGTTTCTTTGTTTCTTTTTTTATTTGATAGCAATTGAAATGTTTTATTGATCAAAATACCTAGACAATCTGTAATAATTGTGGTCAAATTTAGATCATCAAATATACAAAATTATTCCGTTTTTAATTTTAAGGATAGTGACGCCATCTACATTTTGCCCTGTGAACTTGTAACTTCAGCTAGGTGTAACAGAGGGCGTTACGAAGCACAATTTTTAGTACATTATACCTAAGAACTCTACATCTATTAAATAAATGTGTACGATATAAATATACTATGAA
Source organism: Cecropterus lyciades (assembly GCA_002930495.1). Lineage (NCBI taxonomy): Eukaryota > Metazoa > Arthropoda > Insecta > Lepidoptera > Hesperiidae > Cecropterus > Cecropterus lyciades. Next base: position 105,043 of record MOOZ01001132.1, read on the forward strand.
AGGAAACCTATTAACCATAAAATTTATGAAATAATAAACCAAAGCATATGGCTTAGAATGTAAAATAAAAGTAAATAATTTTTGAAAATTTTCAACGCCGAGCCAGGTCAAACTCAGGTAGAGTTCTTGTAGGTCAGTTCTCTATGACGCGTATAGATGGCATTACCTGCCACGTTTCTTGTGGCGTTGCATTACTATTATGAATAGCTTGTAGAGTTTTTAGTAATAATATCTCCTAACAGATGAGTTTGTTATTTACCACTTGTGTACTGTGGGTATATATGACAATCTATAAGAAATATTTAGACTTATGACTGAGATTTATCATGACATGTCTAGCCGAGGAATGAACCCGGAACCGTTTGCATGTCTGATCACCGCTAGTCTTGAATGTACGAGAATTTTTATGTCCTTGTACACTGATATTTCACTTTTCTATAATTGTACATTTACATTTTATCTAATGCGTAACGTATGTAAATGGTGTGATTAAACTACATTTGGTTCACGTGGTAGTCTATGGTTGAATCCTTTACTTCTTAAGAGCAGACCTTTTACCTAGTAGTGAAGCAGGACTGAATTCATTCAAGGATCCCGTATTGACGGAGGTGGTGTAGGTACGCTAGCCTTCACCGGGGGTACGCGCAAGACCTCTCCCAGCTGAGGGGAGTTATCCAGCAGCGACACATAAAAAAAATGACTATAAAATTTAAAATAGTAACTGACTAGCGCCGACTTGTCGTCGACGCTGATATACTTGCAGGACATAGATTCGTCGCTTTTTAGTGATGTTATACTTATATTTGTCTTCGCATAATATCGCTCTGCTCGCTTGATTTTATGTTTTCTATTATGTTCTAACCTAACCTAATCTATCCAATACCAATCCCTACAGCTTAACCTAATCCTAAGCTATAAATTAGGCTTGCAGTACCCTGCATCGTCAGGTTTGAGGAGTTGAAGGTCAAAATTTACATCTTATATCACTGCATAGTAATTTTACTGCATATACGTAAGCAACAAATGGCCTACTTCTATGGTCTAGGTTCGAAGTATCCCTAAATCATCAGGGTTGAGGAGTTGACGGTCAAATTTTTCGTAGTATGTCTCAGTAAACAGTTAAGTTAAGTTCATTAAAACAGTTTTTTTAATGTTATGTCTGCATTGATAGACTTTCCTTATCAAAAAAGTAAATCAACAAAGTTAAATCTGAGAGAAAGGATAACATATAAGCAATTTATAAGACATTTAATTCAACGTACGTAATAGGTAAGTGCTCAGTTTTGTCTCCTAGTAAAAAGTTTGTTGGGTATGGAATTAACTTAAAATAAAGTTGTGAATTGAATTTGATTTACTTGAGAAACCGTTGACAAGCACTAGTCGTAGATTAATCTATCTATCCCATGTCTAGTTCTTTTTTCTTTTTTGGGTTCCATATCTCGTATACACAATACTAACTGTATCTTTACGCACCGAAGTTTGCATTATTTGTGATTACAATTCAAGAACCGCATATCGTGAGTGCCCGTAATATATTACTTATAAGTATCAATTCCATCATCGATTACGGAGCTCCATAACATTCATGGTAAGTATAAAAAACGAGGTTCAAAAAATTCAGTCCATAGTGAATATACGTACCTCATGGGTAGCTTTACAAATATGTCCGGTAATGAGTTATTTTAGTACCAGCGTTATACTGTTTTTATAACATTAAACGTTGCACATAATTATATTGAAGTTAAAAATATACGATGTCCACGTACAAAATACTACATTTACGTCAAGCGCAGAATGACTCGTAGGTGTGATACTATTATAATAGTACGATAAAATCTCCATAAAAAGATTGTTTTTGTGTGATTTCGTTATAAGTAAAGTAATATTTTATAAAAGGTGATACAAAACATTTTATGGTTACTATCACATCACAAATTTTATTTTAAGTTACAGATTTGAACAAGATTTCTTATCTTATTTGTATGATACATTCCAAATTAGTCTATCGGGACAACGTCTGTGATCACAGGGTTTCAAAAAGTATTGAGGATTGCTTGTGTTAATCTTAGCTTAAAAACGTATCTTACTTATTTACTACGAACGTCTTTTCATTCACGGCGCTCATCACAGGCTCGCGAACCACGTTCCTTCACAATTACCTACATACTAAAGTTTTTAGTTCCAGTAATTACTCTCGGCACGTGGTACGTGGCATACGAGATGCAGTTAGCGAGCGGAAGTCAGATGGGTGAACGCCAATGGCCAAATTTCATTATTAAACAGTTTTTGTCACAATAAGCAATTCTAGATGTTGTATTTGTGATAGGATACCGTTAACCTGGTCACCAGTGGTTTAAAAGCACCTGCACATGGTTGATAAACACTTGCGTTCTTCACCACTTAGCGTTAAAGTTGTGTGACTACAGTCGGGTCGTTGCAACTTTACATGCATATGTTTCACTTATTCTTCTAGATATAATCTGTAAGCGTAGTAGGACAAATTTTGAAAATTACTTAAAATCTAACCAAGAACCCAAACAGTCTTACAGTTAACCTTCTCATGCATTACTTTAACGTCCATATGTTTATGAAAACTATTATTTAATAGTGAAAAATAGTAGTACCTCAGCATAATCTATGCTAATATTATAAAGAGGAAGACTTTGTATTTTTGGATTTTTGTATGTTTGTATTGAAATAATTCAAAAACTACTAAACCGATTTTTAAAATTCTTTCACCATTAGAATTCTACATTATTCCAAAGTAACATAGGCTATATTTATTATTAAAAAAATAAGGGATCCTTGCTAAAACTCCAATAAAGTGAACCATGGTGTAAAGAAAATTGCTTAATTTTTTTTGTCGCGTACGCTGCGAAAACTATAGACGATAGAACAAAACAATGTTCTACAATATTAGAGAGCATATCAATATCTACAGAAAACCATGCGATGCTATATGACCAACTATGTATTATAGTTATCACTACAACCACTTTTTACATTTTAAAGGGTAATAAAAAAGCTAACCAAAATCAAACCATGATAATCATAACTTCTTATAAGTTCTTATCAAAATAAAAATAAAAAACAATTTCAAAACTGCTTCAATACCTAAAGATAACTTTTTGAATTAGTCAAATCGGACGTTCGATTCAGAAGATATTACGAATTTAAGAAAATAAATACTACCGCCGCCGCGCAACGACCAGTGTGGCCCCAAGCAAAGCAGCCGTAGGGTAAGCCTGTATTTGTTCGATAGCTACAGTATCACCGAGAAACGATTTCGTAAATGAGATAAACCAAATTATTATGGTATAAGTACTCAGTGATTTTAAATGTTACAAATCTATTGGCAGCGTGTGTTATGTCTAAGATACAGGGCACCTATCAAAATACAGTGTAGCAACAATTATCACCGGCCCCGCGGCCGGACAACTCCCGCATGTTCCGCGGATATCGACGATACCGATGGATTTGCCTAAATATTTTAAAAGGTTACAAATTCCTGTAAAGATATCGTTTACCCTTACAAGAAATAAATCTCAGGGATCTTTCTCGATGATTGGCATCGACCTAAGAAAAAAGAATGCTTTTCTCATGGACAATTATACGTCGCCTTATCTCGAGTAGGATCTCCTGAAAATCAATATGTTTTTGTTTGTTTTACATCTACCACTACTAACATAGTCTACAGTGAAGCTTTAAGGTAATCATTTTCATAAATATGAAATAAGTAAAAAAAAAATTTATGAAAATGTAAATGTTATAAAAACAACTCACCAAGTGTGAATCGGACTCGTACACGAAAAGTTCCGTACCATTAACTTTGAAAAGCGGTAAAAAATCACGTTTATTGTATGGGAACTCCCTTAAATATATATTTTATTCTGTTTTTAGTATTTGTTGTCATAGCGGTAAAAGTAATATATGATCTGTGTAAATTTAAACTGTCTAGCTATCAGGGTTCATGAGATACGGCCTTGTAACAGTCAGACGGACAGACGGAGAGCCGGACAGACAGACAGACGGCCAAACGGACAGTTCGAAAGGCATAATTTCAACTTCCTAGAACTGGTTGGTAGGGGTACAACTTGCATCCTATCATTTCATATACATATAGGTACCTATCCTTATACGAGCCGCAAAAACATGCAGTACCTGCTTTAGTTTACGTTCTCAAATTGGATTTTTAGCTGCTTAAAGCTTAAGCTGCTTTAAATGATATAATAAGTTCATTTAAAAATAGTTTAAATTGATGAATATGTAAACATTCTGTTTCAAGAGAATAAAGGGCAGTTGTAAAATTATAATAATGATAGGACCAAAGTTTATCTTATACAGAAAATGATGTAACTACCTAAGTCAAACCGGGATCATTGCGATGACTTCATGCCGTTTTAAAAAGCCTGGAGGGAGGGGTGGGCTTGATACCAACTCTCCCATACGGAAACGCTCAATTCACCAGATCATTCACATTATTAGGCATGTTTTAAGCGCGGGTGAAACCGCGGGGTAATACTAGTTATAATTTATAATTTAGGTAAGCAAGGTATGTAATTCACTTAAAACCAAAGTCGCTTCTACAATAAAATACATTATGTGACATTCTAATTAATTTATATAATAAAGCTTATTACAATGTAAATGACTATTTAAATGGAAAGGAATTTCCATGGTGTGATGTAAGTCCAGCTCTTCTATAAAAATAATTATAAGTACCAGTTCTAAACATGTAAATTTATTAAATGTAAAGGATGCAAAAAATACTCATAATGTACATGTTTGTTCTGAACAGCGAGGCATGCTAAATGAAAAAAAAAATGTACGTTAATAATAAAAAAATATAAAATGTAATAGGGACACACATACTGTTTACATTAAAAAAACTCTTATTTTTTTCTATGCGTACTTATTGGCGGGGCCTTACAAACCACCAAAATTCCGTTTTCTTGTGTGTCTATTTCATCGTATGAGTTAGTCTTGAAAACGGCCACCTTTTCATAATTACGATTTTTGAGCAAGAACAAAATCAAACTGTTCTCAGCTTTAATTCTAATATAGACAATATCTACAATTCACATATTTGTAATACTTATTATTAACTACATATAGAAAGTTACATTAAAACTGAATATATTTAAATAAAATCCTATACTCTCATCAGAAAACCAGATACATTCAAAACGCCATAAATGAGCAATATGACTTTTCTTATTTTACGACTAACCGTGAATTCTCGCTCTGTGTATCAAAATGTTCCCGCTCTCCCGGTTTTATGAGTATCTTAACATACCTCGTAATAGCGATAGCCTAGAGATTTGAAACTCGGTCTTACAATCGGGGTGTTCCAGGTTCGAATACAAGCTCCTCTGATTTTCGAAAGTCATGAGTGTATTAGAAATTAATCATCACTAAAAACGGTTAAGGAAAACATCGTGAGAAAATCTACACGCGTAACGGCTCTGTGAAAAAATACTGTGTGAAGACTACCAATTCACACTTGGTCAGCGCGGTGGGCGATGACCTAGGCCACTCTCAGGAAACCCGTGACCAGTGGTGCTGGATTGGGTCAACGATAAATTAAACCTATTCTGAGTGCGGGTTAAATTATAACTTTTTATTTTTAGGTTACATTAGGTAGGTATGGACGCTAAATATAATACATACATATATATATATACCTACAATAATTATTGACCAGCTAACATCTCCTTTCTAGCCATATTAGGAAACTGAGAATATTTATAAAGCTCGTCTATTCCATCTTGTATAAAATCTTTGTCTCTTTCTCTGTTTTTCTCTGTACAAAATCTTTTGCTTCTAGAGTCATTCAAGCTAGCTGTTGTTAGTCTGTCAATCAGTCAGTCAATGGTCTATGCATATTCTATTATGTATAATTTATTAATTATATAATTAGCTAACTAGATTTTAATATATTGACAGAATGTCCGCATGCTATTAACATATTACCGGCGGATAGGCAGTTTAACACAATATACACATAAGATTTAAATTACAAAATAACTAATTTATATTAAAATATACACAATATTTTGTAATGATTAAGATAAAATAAGCTTTAGAACTTGCATTTTCTAATACGGGAGCTACTTACAAGTTACTGTTGCACTAGACAATAAATTAATAGATAATACATATTTATATGTTTCCTTGACAATTTGTCCGCTAGCAGTCCGCAGAGTAATTAGTGCACTCAGACGAACACTAATTTATAGCTCAAACTGTACAGTCTACAATCAATGCTGCTGATTACTCCAATAAATTCATTTGATACATAAAGTTACAAGTCAATTTCATGAAACCATAAACTGTGAAATGCGTTCGTTACATTATTTATATCTTTACAATAACAACGCTAAATAGGACGATTGTAGATACTGCCTTAGGCTGATCAAGGCTGTTACTAGTTGCGTAGTCTAAGGTAGACCGTCTAAAGTTAATGTTTGTCTGTTTAATAGAAATTAATTCGAAAACTTTAAATACGAGTAGAGGGAAACGATGACCATTTATTTAGTAGAACTGTTATAATTATGTCAACACTATGACAAGTGATAATATGTCACGTTGTCATTTGGTCATTGCGATTCAGACAAATATTGTTAATCTGGGCAGAGCCACGTCCCCTAGGGAAAACCTGTGCCCTTAGTGGGTAAGAATTAAAAACGATTACTGTTTACGTTTTCGCTCATATATTGCACGCTTGTGCTTTCTTTTTGGCCATACCTTGTGTTGCCTAGAAACAATGGTACTTTTGAGGAAACTTAAAAAACTCGTATTAAGGGCACTAGAGAGTACTGCAGCGTACTCAACTCCACGTGATTACATCACACAGTCCTATGTCCAATTTGAACGTAAGATTGTGTGGTGTTATCAAAGTGTTTTAAAACAAAACATAATGTTATAATTAAATCGTCGTAAAGTAATATATTACAGTTATGAGCGTTTTAAGTAGCACATTTTTAGTTTTAATGCATGTTTATTGTTAGTAATAAAAATCCGTTTTACTAACAGAATCCTTTTACGCAGTTATATTAAGTATTTTATTCGTATTATGAAGTAAAAATAATAATTTATCCGTATCAAATGATAAATCTCGACACATTTTGTAACAGAACTGCAAAAACTGATTGCATGTTAACGTGTATGATGAAGATTTTTATACTTTCTACTTTTTCTCTACATCTACAATCTACATGTTTCTTGTTAATACTTCATTGTTGAGTTAAATATCGTGGGAGATTGATGAGAAACATCTCCGTCCTAGGATCTCAAGAGCAGCCTCCAACTTTTTGTAAACATACAAAAGCGATAAAGAATTTTAATCTCCAAAAATAGTGTCTGTACGTAGGTAGCTGTCATAGGCAGTGCATTCCCGGTCGTAAAGTGCGACGGCCAGCTGTCGCGGGAGATAAGGCGATCCGCGAGCGACGGCCGGCCGGCGGACGGACGGGCCAGCTTCATTAGCCGCCTTCATATATTATACGTACGCGTATCGACTAAATTGTCTCGTCGATAAGTGGGCGTGCGACGGGCCGAGAGCGATCCACTAGTAACCACCGTCGTGCCATCCACATCCGACTCTCACTCCTGCACCGTTAAACATATTGTTGTTTGAGCGTGTTTGTAGATACGACCCTCTACGTTGCTGGCTATCATCCAAGCGTAGAGATAAACCTCCATAACTCGACGAGGAGTTCCTTGGACTTTCTATCTTATTCGAGCAGTATAGGGTTGTAATCGCGGCGAGCCGCCCGAGGCGGTTGGGTCGTTCGATCCGGACGTGGTGGTACGCGAAGGGCTAATGTGTAACCGTTGTCGCGGCGAGCGCACTAATGTGCCCGGCGCCGGCGCCCGCCTAAAACAAAAATCTACAACATTCCTGCGTTTAGGCGAGCCTTTATTCCTTTTTTATCGGATCATGAAATAGTAGAATAGGTACAAAGCAGCCGCGCGGAGCTTCTTATCGACTGCCCATTCAATTTATTAAACTACACCATTACCTACGTCCAACATGAAATATCCAAAACTCCTACATCGAATTGGGACCGAATTAGAATGTTCCTGTTCTACATTATAATATACATCACCGCAAGCATTTATTTGAAAAATTATTTCAGTCCAATTCAAAATAGCTTCAATTGTATTATAGTGTATTGAAAGATAGTGTTCATTTTATACATTGGGAGAATCGATTACGATCTAATACCATGATAATACCCTATTAGACATTATACAGGCTCGTATTTTTGTGTGTGTGTCATGCACTAAGCAGGAATACAATAATATTTCTTTTGCTCTTGCTACGTCCTGGAATGTGCAAGACCGCTGGCGAAATTACATAGATTCGTTGGAAAGATTACAGTTATAGGTCTTGTATCAAATGACGGAGATGAAACAATAAAAATATGTAATATTAAATACCTGATTATTATAACATAACTTGCAAATATCTACGATTCGAAGCCTTAAAATTAAGTAAAACAAATATTGAGTATGACATACTGGCATTAAAATAATTTATATTCAGAGAACGAAACGTTTACGTCTAACTCTGTATACAAACATTAATTCGGCGACAATCCAGCAAATAACTGTAAGTAAAGTGTAGTTTCGAGTGATGTCGGACGCCGCGCGCCAGTCAGCCAGCCAGCCACGGCCGCGCGCGACACCGCCCTTATCGTGTTGATAATTCAAGGCAGACAGAGTCGCGGAGCGCTAGCGTACTAATAAATCCTAAACTTGAGCCACATAATAAATAGCTAAGCGAAAACAAACATTAGTAAGATAGATTCACAACGAATATAAAATTATAATCAAGTTTATGTGGTCTCTTGAAAAATGGACAGCTGTCTGTAATAAATCTTTTGGGAATCTATTTCCGAGATCGGAAGTTAAAAAATACTTTGATCTGCGACTTCAATTTTAAGACAAATCATTAACGGTGACGTAACATGGTCCGTATACATATTGCATAACACTAACAGGTACTTTAGAAATCAGTTTGATAGTCAGGGCTCAGTAGACGACGCGCTCCTCAGAAGGATTAGTTGACTATGAATAAGCGGTTCATTGTTCAATTGGATGGCCTTTTTACAATCTATAGTGATGTTATTTTAAAGTGAAGAAAAAAATATGTACCCTTTTTTATATAGTATGGAAGTAGCAAACGAGCATGTAGCCCATCTCATGGTAAGTGGCCACTGCCGCCCATGGACATCTGTAATCAACCCTACGTAAGATCAAAGTCTCACCTAAGATTAGCCACAGATGCGTTGCTACTCCTGAGGACCAAGATGGAATGCCTCGGAAAAGTATGTCTCCCTTACCACACCCTTCAGACCAGAACACAGCAGTGCATAACATTGCTATTTTTAGGCAGAAATAGGTGTGGCTGTGGTTCTTCCGGAGTTCTACCACCTTTAAATACTCATACCTACTACTCACACTCATACCACCCTCACACTAGTATGTACAGTCCATGTGTTGGATAACAATACTGGTTAAAAATATAAACAATTGACAGGCGTGTTACCGTACTTAGTAATAAATAGTATGTGCTGGCATTTGCCTCATTGCTTTATAACATGATTATAACTAGTGTACCTAATTTAGTCAATGAAATGGAATGTAACCACAGTTATACCATTGTGTTATGCATCTGTAGTAGACTTCATGAAGGATTTCTGTTCAACTTACAGTAGCAATTTCAATTCAGCTAATTTTTCGTTTACAATTTGTCGTTTCGATTTTATGCTCATTTGCCATCAAAATGTTAAAACATGGGGTGAGTACTTCCAATTTCTTTTTACGAATATTGCGCTCACGGAGGAGTATGAAGTTGTACATGGTGAAAGTTAATGTAGGGAGGGAATGCTGAACATGAAGTTAAACAAAATCAAACATTCATAGTTTACATCATAAACAATATAAAAACAACAACTTATTAACAACAACTCAGATATCTGAGTCAAAAAACTCGTTATTGCTTCTTAATGCAGCTTAGTCAAGTATATATTTTCTCTATATGTACTTACAGATGAATCTCTGCATATAAAGATTTGTGGTGAATAAAAAATTGTTTTCCAATTACATATATTTTAATAAAAAGCAAATTATAATCTATTGATATTGGTATTTTTTTATAAATTGGAAGAAGCAAACAAACATGCAGTCTACCTGATAGAAAGTGGTCACTGTCGCCCATCTGTAATCAACGTCTTATAAGATCACTCTTATTTCATATTTACCACAGATGCCTTGCCACCCCTGAGAACTATGTTGGAATTTCATATGTGTTAAGGATACCACATCTTTCAGACTACAAGACAGCGCTTAATACTGCCATTATTGGTCAGAAAAAGGCGTGGGGGTGGTGTCTTCGGAGTAGAACGACTAAGGTTTCTACCACCTTCAAAACAACCATTCATTATACACTTGGGTAAATATCAAGTTTAATTTGTATTTGGATTTAATTGCGGTCGAATTTCGACCACTGCGACCGGCAATTGATAGAAAGAAAACTACTATAAAGAAACTGATATAGTAATAGTTCATGCTATCGCTACCAACATACCTAAAAATCCCAATAATGGAAATATTCACAGCAACAAAATATAGCAAAATATTCACTAATGAGATAATATCTGCCCTACTAGGAAACGAAACAAAAACTTCTGGCGCACTGCCATAAATCAAAGTATAAAAAGGTAAATTAGTTTTTTAGCTAATTGCTTTGATACTATAAAAAGTAAGGACAAAGCATATAGTTTATTGAATACCCCTCCAGTGGTTAAGTGTTTTTGTTGATGAACACAGAACCTGTCGAGCACAGCTTGCGGACCGGGACATGGTACCGGCCACGCCGTAACGTTATCTCCGCGACAATTCGCATCGCTCCGCGGATCAATTCGATAATCTACTCGCAAGGAACCGGACTCACCACCAACTTGACAGCTAAAGCGAGTGGAATGAACAGATGTTGTAAAATTCTCTCTACGAAATTACTTTATTACCCCAGAAATAAGTGACAATAGATGTATATGAAGCTAGTATAGTCATTAGAAAGGATTTAAAAATATGTATATACTCGTATCTCACTTCAGAACTATTTACGAGTAGAAATCTTGTTCTTAATATTGTTTGCATTCTATATTCACAACACTGAATATAAATTTAATATAATAATTTACCTATTAAAAATATCAATGCAAAATATTCTTTGACAGTACGATGATAAAAGATATTTTAATATCTATGTATATGAGTACTCTAAATATATAATATGGAAAAAATAGAGTTTACTGAATTGTGTAAATTTATTTGAAAAGTTATGAAGATAGTTTCTCGCTGTGCCTGTGTTGGTGAAGCAAGCGCGCTGACGGCCCGGACGGAAATAAAATAATGACGTGTGGTTAGGTACGTCTGCTTGAATGGATGCAGGGAGGAGAGGCTTAAGATAAAATATTATCAATAAGTCTTCTTCTTATGTCATGTCTTTTTGTGCAGGTCCCGGAGTAGGTATAACCTAAATGATAATTAAGCCATATTAACTTATTATCCTCTTCACAGAGCACAGTGTAGCTTTATAAGGTCCTATTGAAATTTTACGATATTCAAAATTTTATTGCCCCGATTTTAAAATTAACTGAATTATTAAGGGCACAGGTCAACTGCACCTTCGCTGGCAATTTCAACGTTATAAAATATATATATATAACTGTGTACCTTTAATACTATGGGTAATATATACGAGAGGAACCCTGCATGTCTGTGACTTCTTCGTGGGCTATACAGGGATGTATGCAGTCACAATTTCGCATTACAGCCGCGTGGCGGCTTAAACCATACACTTTCTCATTCTGGGAGATGCATGGGCTATTGTGGGCAGTAATAACGATGAGCATCCATTCTAGTCTAAAATTGTTTGGTAACAAATAAGTATAAAAATAAATAGCATAGGTAAATAGTTTAATCCTTATTACTGCTTAAAACTTAAAGTTATGCATATGCAAATAAATCACGCGGCAGGTGTGTACATACCAAATACAATTGATATGATAGTTATGTGATGATGTACAATAATATGATGTACAATGACGATTGACGATGTGATTGTATTCGTCTTTGAAAAACATTTATATCTTCGTTAACATTAAAATTATGAAAATAAATGGTGTGTCACGCTTGCCCGACATATTGTTTGTTTTGCGATAATCCCCGCGCGGTTGCCGCGGTCGCTGGGTGTCACCGTGGGTGTTGACGGATCGCTTGCCGAACCGCTTTGACCTCTCAATTGGAGTAATCGCTCATATGTACGTGTAGATGGTTAACTGACGAATTCCTATTTATTTGCCTCAATGCCACCCTCAATTATATGTATGTGCTAACTGCAAAGAAATATTGTCAAATGATCTTGTAGAACACACCTTACACGATAAATCAATGTTCATTTTGCAATTTTTACAATATTTCTAATGCGCTGAAATGTAACTGTTTCACTAAAATAAATAAAATAAATTGTATGGTTAATGTGCATCATGTTATTTTTGTGTATTTGTGTGTTGTGTTATTGACCCTACTAGCTTTTACAGCTTCACCGGGTTTATTTATGGCAATTCTGAAGCTCAAGCCGGGACAAATAGGGAGGGGATTGCCTTGGTACCTGTTGCCGGGTTCTTTGACCTTCTTCCCTCGCTAGAGGGAGGGACGGTTGCGGACCCAGCTGATGCCGGAGTCCTGGCCTCCGCCTGTGGTTAAATGGGGATTGCGGCTGAGCCAAGGTCAACTCCTGTGAGGTACGGACCTCGGATTAGTCAGTTACGCTAATGTAGGGCACTAACGATGCACGAACGATCACGCGCGGATACCTTGTGTGGGTAGTGCTGTAATGGGGTCCTCGCCTCCGCCGGCGGGGACGGTGTGTGTAGTAGTAGTATCAGTTGTTGTTGAGTATGTGTGTGGAGCGGGGAGAGGGTTGCTCTTGCCGAAGGGCGATGACAGACGTAATCTTATCATCAGGGTAGTCTAGTCTATGTCTGGAGTGTCTATGTAGAGCCGGTGCATCCTTGTCAGGGATGTAACTGGCTGCATAGACAACAAGCTGCTTCATGTATTGAGCGATGGAGGGCAGCAGCAGAGGGCAGAGAGCAGAGGGGCCGAAGAGCGATACTTGTTTTAGTATCCATCGGGTTCTATGAGAGCAATCATTGTTGCCACAGAGGTAGTAAACCCTTCTGGAAAAATGGACCGCTTATCTTTTATCAGGATTGCCATTTTCATTTTCTGTATCATGTATGTACAATGTACATTATTTTATTCCTGACCCTATCCCCTGTCATTATCTTTCTGGAGCTTTCATGAAACTTACATTTTTGCTCATTGTGCAGTTCAGCTTTTACAAATATTTTAAGATACGATTTTCCCTTAGGACATAAATTGAAATGTATGCACTCATTCAAAATAATATTGTGTCAAATTAGCAAATAACATATTACAATGCTTTCTAACCAATTCCCGTTTTAGATACATTCCGTCATTTAAAATCCTCAATATTTTTTATTTACTATAATAAAATAATGATAACTATATAATATATAGTACACTATATTATACGCCTATTTCACTGCACAAAATCTCTGAGAGCCTAGTGGTTATGAAATTCTTTCTCAAATGCATTAGAGCTTAGATTATTTAATGCCTGCGAATAACCCGGGAGGTTATAACGCAGGCATTAAAATTATTTAATGCCTGCAGTAAACCCTAATATAATGCAGGCATATAAATTATAAATAAAAAGAAATATATAGCATAAATAGTTTAAACCTCATTACTGCTTAAAACTTGTTAAATTATGCATGTGCAAATAAACCACATGACAGGTGTGAGCACTCCACGCAAAAACCAAATATATTGTTGCACGAACAGATAAACAAGTCGTTGTTAACGTATGTTTATTTGTACAGATAAATGTAGTTTCGTAATTTTAATGTATGTAACCTTTCGCGCGCCCGCCATGTGTTTTATCGTAGAGCCTGAGGTTCGGCTTTCTTTATAGCTATCTGATGTTAACCCGTGACAAATGAAGTTCATGAACTATTTTAAACAACCTCTTATATTTGTGTTTTTTTTTAAGTGAGATAGTTAATTTATTTATTTATTTGCTTGATTAGAACGGTTTACACCAATTACACTAATCAGAATCAATAATTATCACAATATAGCATTAAAAATTAACAATAATATTCAAAAATAAACTTTACAATAATAATAATCGATATGAATTAAAAAAAATAATACAAAACAAAAATTAAAAATGAAATAAAAATAAAAATGTCAGGGAGAAATAATAACAATAAGAATAATAACAATAAAAATTACATACGGTTACACATGAAATTAAATCAATCTCATCCATCACGCATTCGCTTCACAATAACGCAGACACTCTGACAATATCAACTTCCATTCATCCGAAAACAGATCTAAGTGTGGCGCAGCGGCTAGGAGAGCACTAAACGCATTTAGAGTTCGCGGCACTGGAGACCTCGCGCGGGCCACAGTGCGGCACCTATGGCTGGCAAATAGTTCATGAGCGCGGTTCCTCGGGTACTTGTTGGGAGCAAACAGGTTAAGAACAGTGTTGCTCTTAGGCATACACAAACTCCAATAGATGTGGAGTCTTTTCTGAGGCTGGTCACAAATGTGATGCTACCAAGTCAGAACTAGCTGAGACCTTTTTTCAATTATTATATTGAAGTAGCAAACGAACATGCAGTCCACCTGATGGTAAGTGGTAACTGCCGTCCATGGACCTCTGAAATTTCATACAGACCAGGAGTTCACAGATACGTTGCTCTCCCCGAGGACTAAGTTAGTCTCCTCATATACATATAAATGAGCCAGAAACCACAACCTTCCAGGGAAACGCAAGAACTGGTTCACTAGGTGTGGGCTAAGTTGGAGTATCTCATGTAAATACGTGCCTTTCCACATTTTTCAGTACACTGTTTTAGAGTATTACAAAGCTGTTATAGAGTACAAACATGTACCTGTCTTGTCGCAGTTGAATCACGAAACGTTATACCCCATTTAAATCGCATTAGTATGTAATTTACTTTATAATAACTGTTTACTCTAATGCCTATAGGTATTAGAGTAACCTTTGTCACATCTCTAAATACGAGGAATCGTACACTACCTCAATCACAGACAATTTGCTGCACCTGAAGTCTATAATGGAACAACTCGCACTAGTGTAGAGCCATGCAGGTACTACATTGATATATGCACTATGTAGGAGAATGTATTGCATTTAACTACGGCCTCGCGTAGTGTTAATGGCATAATCTATACTACCTGTGTACTTGCTATTTAACTGGGCAATTAGTGCTTTTCTTTATGAAGTAAAGGTGTAGAAAAAAAACAGATCGTTAATGTATATTAATGTAAAAGACATTGCGGCAAAAGTATTCGTTAGGTCATTTCTTTGTTCGAGCAAATAACTAATAGTCATGTCGAGTAATTTTACCAACTAATTGGCCTTATACTTTTTACATAAAAGTATTTTTTGAGAATGATAGATAGTTAACGGGAATTATAAAAGTTAACTCGTATATTTGTGAAAACACCGGTACACGTTATAATAGTAATTTTGGTTGTAGATATTTATATAGAGAACCAAATATAAATATTATCATGAATTTTGTTTATTTTTTTAATTTATCAATATGTTTGCTTAGTTTTAAAAATGTTGTGGATATTATGGTTTAATTTTTAATTTCTATGTATACATAGAAATGATACAATATATTGTATCATTATGTTATTGTTGTGTTTGCAAGGCCTTGGCGCGAGCTGTAATCTTGTAAACCACACTTTTTTTTTAATAAATAAATAAAGACTCGGCCTATTAAAATTATGTATCACATCTTACTCAATACAACCGGATTTCTATAGATCACAAAATGCTTATTGGCTACTTCTCCCAATACCAAACATAACAGAAGCCCCCCGTGAAGTCCATTCCAATAAGTTGGAACTGAGCTGTAGAAGCTAATGTAGGTTTAAAAGTATTTCTACCAAACGTAACAACCAGAGGGACATATACATGGACGTATACATGAACTTAGTAATACACAGATGTTAGACCGTTACTTAAACGAGGTAAAGTTTATGCCAGATGAATATCCGCAAGTCGACCTTGGCTCTCTATTTTTATCAGATTAAATTCGCCTAAATAGATACATCTAATTAAAGTCCATCTTCCGAGTTATCTCAACGCTATTAACGTCACATTGAAATGTGAATAAATATATAGGAATAACATAAATATTGGCTCATTTTAGATTTTTTTATTATGTCATCCTCGTTTGCCTAGAACATAAAATAAAAATATTTGACATTAATAATCGTATATTTTAATTTTGTTCCGGATCAAAAATGTTATACTGACATCGGTGTCGGGTTTCTTGATTCTCGAGCTTTTTTATTTATCGCGGCACAAGAATTCGCGACTAGGATTTCTCGAGCATCTATCGAGAAATTTTGAATTTTTTAATGAAACACGACGTTATTAACACGCTTTTATTAGCTTCGGTCGTATCTATGTATTAATGTAACTATGTATGTGTGTAACGGAATCTTTGAACGCGATTTTAACCCACTTTGAAACGTCTGATTGAGTTGAAACTTTGCACGTTTATCAAGGATCGATGACAATTCAATATTTTATATACCTATATAAAGGAATACCTATCTAGGATTCCTTTACCACTGCATTGGCAGTGGATCTTATATGTTTTACTTTTTTATTAAAGCGCGT
>MOOZ01001132.1:159837-215291 GCA_002930495.1 Cecropterus lyciades
TAGGGGTAAGTTTTCGTTTAAGGCATTGTTTGGGTGCTGAACCAGGGTCCAACCAACTTGCTGAGCGCTTACGATTGTCCAACAGCATACATTTCTCGTCAAAAGTAACAATGCGGTTCAAAATTCTCTCATTTGTATGCCTGTTGAGCAGTGCAAGGCACGTCTCGACGTCTACTTCGCGCTGACGATCATTGAGTTCGTGGGATACCCATTTTGACAAATGGCATTTTGACAAATGGCATTTTGACAAATGGCATTTTGACAAATGGCATTTTGATAATTGGCAAGGTAATAAAGCTTGACAGCTTTATTACCTTGCCAATTTGACGCAAATGGACCAATATTGTTTTGATGCTAACGTCGAAAGCTGCTGTTAATTCAGCCGTAGATTAAATATTATCAGCTTCCTCCATCGCCCTTAATTCGTCATTGTTGATCATAGTTTTTGGACGACCACGAGGTTCAATTTTCAGGTCAAAATTTAGAGAACAGAATCGGGTAAATAACAGGTGGTGCGTTCGTTTATAGTGTTCGCTCCTTAAACGTCGTTGATGTAGCGTGCCGCTTGTGCCGCTTTGTTGCCACGTTACTCATACTCCGTAATTACTCGAGTTTTTAACGTATCCATGATGAAGAAAAAAAATTCGAATGCGACGAAAACAAAACAGTAACTATTAAACAAATGAAGATTTTAGAAAAAAGAATTCCATGTTTTGAAAATTAAATTGAAATTAGAATTATCAGCCAAAAAAAAAATTTGAAATGGCCAGTACGACAGATCGGCAATTTCAGAGGTAAAGACCTTATATTTAAATTATTTTTTGATTTTTTTATGTATTATTGATTATGTATTTTTTGTTAAAATTGTAGCTTTAGTACGAATTCTCTTAGATAAATTAATTATTCTTGAATTCATTTTAATGGTATAGCTATATCAGTTTATCATACATACGGGATTTTAGATGGTAAAGTGTTAAAAATGCAGTTGTCGTGCTTAAAATTTTCAAAAGTACTATCTACTATTTATACTGTTAGAAAATATCGTTTAAAATGTACCGGAGAATTATGCACTAATAAAATAAAATATTGAACATAAACTGCAAACGAATAGTTTACAATTATTCATGGATACATAAATGTCTATATAAATATAAAAGTAACATTTATTACAACTATTTTATCATAGATATATTAATAGTGACTGGCAATAAACAATTCTCAGGATTTTATTACACTCATATAATACAACTATCTATTAATAGTCCAACATCATAGGCTTAGATCAATCTATAACCGCAATTTATTCTTCAGAACCTTTATTGCAATCAATAATTTTGTTGTGACGTATTACTAATCGTACGTAATACTTAATTAAATTGTCACTACAATTTCTCCAATTTGCCCTGTAGAATCTTTGCAAACAAACCTTCACAAACGAAACGGACAGCAAATATGATACTATATTAAGAGAGAAACGCTTTTCTAACTCTGCGCAGACAGGTGGACAGGAACAAGGCAGGACAGAAACAAGGCACAAACGAATGGAGTGTCATCATCAAGCCTTCACGGTCACACAGATTTATTACGTTAGTATTCGAAAACCAGAGAAAACCAAATCCTATCGAAAATGTGGAATTTCAATCCACTAGGTTATCACAAGTTGACAAGTGTCGGACAGGGCGGAGTGTCGCAACGCCGCGAGAAAGCCCCGGAAGTGGCGCGCGGTCGTCAACCACGAACAATTTACGGCGAGAACCTGCCGTAGTGCACGAGTGTACGCCGGGACAGCTTGGGGTGGAAGTGGACGTGGTTTATTTAGTTTCAGCTCAGCTCTGATATTTCTATAAATCGTTTCACTTATAAATAGCTATATATGTATTTTATTCACTCATTGACAATAAGTTATCGTCTTTATTGTATCAGATAGTTTAATTTCACATAATTGATTTATATTATTATTTTAGTATAAAGACTAATCTAAAATTTTACTTTTAACTACTATACAACCATTAGACTTAAAAAAGTCTTATTAACTTTATACCTCATAGATATACTAAATATACATATAAGGACTCTTTACAATGACTCTACCAAACATAAATTTAAAGTAGCATAGATAAATTCTATGTTCCTAACAAGGTATATCACTTTGATACTCTATATCATACCGGCTCTACATTGATATGAAATAGCCCATATAAACCGAAACAAATAAAAACATTCCATAAAAAATGTTTCTTAGCAAAAAATTGAGTGAGATGCGAGATTAACCGCTTAAAGGTATCGCCTTTCTAGCGCCATTGTGACGTAGACAAACATTGCAGGCCGCCGCCTCGTGCTTCGTGAAGCGGCGATGCGGCCGCGACGTGTTGCAGCGAGCCCCATTAACCAGCTACCGGCCGCGCCTACCTCATATTAATAATTCAAATATTATTATAAGTCCGCATTAAGCCGAGCCGACGGGAGGCCCTCCTCTATCACCAGCCCTCTCGCGCGTACGACGGACGCTACCGAGCGAGCGGGACGAAAAACCTTTGTTTGTTGGCTATTAATAACAGAAAAACAAGCCGATCGGAGTGGATTAACACATTAACAGGTCCGTTGTCGCCGGTATAAAAGCATTCTTGATATGTGTCGGGCTCCGGGGGAAAAAATTCGGTGACAAGGCTCTCAGGCGGCACAATTAGTAGGGCTTGTAGCCGCCAGTGGTCTCGACCACTCGATACTTTATGTCACGTCAGCTGACGTAATGCTGGCGATGCGGTCGCCCGCTATTATTGAAGGTGAACACTTGAAAGATTTAGATTACCCGCGCTTGCAATTGTTTAAGCGTAATGGCCGCGAACACGCTCGCTAAACACGTTGGGCCCCGCACCGCCGCTCGGTCATTATTCAACACACTTGTGTTGCTTTTATGGTTTTAGGTAAGCGAGCAGATGGTATAACTTTTCCATAAACAGTGAATTTGCATTTCACTATAACTAACCGAATTTATACACGAAGTAATTTATGCACCCATGAATATATTTGTTGCTATTTTCTATCGAACCTCCTAATAAATAAGAAACTGCCATCCAAAGCATCTCAACTATTCGTTTACCTCTACACTGCATTCAGCAAGGCATAGGATTTTCATCCCACTGCATATGACTTGGAAAAAGTGAACAGAAATTGAACTCGGGTACAGTTAACGCTGACCGGTGAGATTGGTCTCGGGCGCGCATTCATCGGATTCGCCCTAATTAATTACCTTCGAGTTCACAAAAAAACGTGCGGGTCTTGTAGCACTAAGAGTGGCGGCGCCAGGGACCAGCCGCGGGCGAGGGCGGCGCGCGGGGCGCGGTGCGGGGGCGGCGGTGTCCCGGGTCCTAATGCAGGCGCCACAGATAAGCTGCGCATGGGAAAGTGTCCCCGGCCGGCGACTCATTACCGTAATAATCCACTCGACTGCTACAAGTTACGACGTACGACACTTACCACAGTATCTCCATACGTGTGCGTGTAAATTGGGCGCTTTCTACAGCGCTCTATAACACATTCAAATCATAGTTCAATAGCGTGCATATTAACTGAATCATAAATCAGATGCATACATTAATTTTTATTTATCTGTACGAAAATAAAGCATTTGCAAGCACTAGTAGTTATAAACATGCAAAATTGTAGATTTCAAGATAATATACGGAAATAATACAGGGATATTGGTAGTTCCCTCTAATGAATTGTTAACGATATCACTAGAAGTGTAACCTGCAACAGATATGTTTTAATTGTTTGTTCGTTGAAAGGACATTTCAAACCTTTAGGAATATGTTAATTAAAATACGCGTTACTGTAATTATAAAATATGTGCCTAATGTTTTCCCTTAAAACTTCTTCAGAATTGGTTTTGTTATGTACATTGACCTTTGCATATAGACAAACAATCAAAAATTTAAAAAGTAAGATTTATTTCTTATATCATTTAAATAGACATATCCTGCAAACAATCTAATTAAATATTATATTAATATAAACTTTAACTTATTACATAAAGCATAGACATAAATACCTAAAAAATACAACTCTGATGTACCGTGTCCGAGAGAGCTTCAACAGTATCCTGAACATGACTATTGACTTGATTGCCAGTACATAAATCACTCAAATACATATCTACTCAAATGAGACATTGTAAATAAGGTGTTATTTTTGTAAGTTTGAAGCACTAAACGAGTATGCAATTCATCTTATTTTAACTAACTTCATATGGGTCAGGGATCCTACTGAGGCCAACCTCAAATGCGTTGCTACTCTTGAGGTCTGAGAGGATCGCCTCATCAATAAGTCATCCGGCGACCATCCATTTTCATCGAAACGTTAGAATTGCGTCACGTCAGCAATACGTGTTAAAATAAATAAATATGATTATGATTATGGAATGACAGACAAACAATTAAATTTATTTATTTGTATACATTAACGGTTATAAAAACATTAAACGATGTTAAAAATGGAGTTCAATCAAAACGGGCTGACAAGCTCGGCCGAGTTTGACGACAGAGTGATTTCCATAACCAGTTCCCCCTTTGTCACGATAGCGATCTGCGCTCACACTAATAATCGGAACTTCATCATTTGTTACAATACAAACTTCTTAGATGACATCGTGTGAACTGAATTATATCATCTGTTGTAATAGATAAACCGTAGAACCGAAATTAGTGTAAATGTAAACTTATTATGTAATATTATAACAAGTAACTAATAAAGTTACTAAATGTTGTTGCAACTTTCTGAGCAAACACTACAAGAATGTGACCTCAACAACCGCCAGTATCGTCCAATAGGACCTATTCCAGACTCAATTCCTACTTACCTAGAATACATTAAAAAGAAGAAATATAAATTTAAATATACTACCGTTCTACATTGTAACATAATATACAAAGTAATCGCTGTAACAAAAGTACTGAACCCTAATAATATATATCATCGTAGTACACCGCGCTGACGGCCGAAACTCGTTAATCGTATAATAATTCGATCAATCGTGTCGTTGCGTAATGAAGTCAGTTCGATTTTTAAACTAACCGACCGTATTTATGTTTACTTGGAAGTGGAGCGTGGACAACTCGACTGGACATGATTTCACAGACATTTTGATTGAATTCCGTCGCCAGACTGCATGTCGATGTCAAAAATCTCAAATTTTTATGAACGACCCATCACTATCCTATCACTGTACTTATTTGTCTTCTCTTAGACGAATTGGAAAAAGTGAAGAACATAGTCATGCAATTGGCAAACTGAGAGTTAGTAGCTTCACACGCCTTGAAGAACACTACCGCTTGGGCCACGAAATAACCACTTGGCGCTAATAATAAAATTAAATTTAAATTTTTGAACTAAGAGGTACCACTTAACTAAGTCAGACCCTTTATTCGATTGACTATTTATTTACTAGATTTAAATTATCAAGCCTGTGAACGTGACGATTATGCAATCCCTCTATTTTATTTTAGCTTGGTAGGTATCTAGTCTCTAAACTTAGCGGGACCCCGCCGCGACATTGTAGCACAATTTTAACGAGACAATGTAATATTTTTATGATTAAAATTTAGATGTAACTCGTTCGAGTTTAATGGTTCATCTATAGATATTATTTTTGACTTTTTAAATGTTTGCTCACATATATTTATAGCCTTGAGGGATTTTTAAATTTAAAATTTATTTTATTTTAAAAATTTTAAACTACATAGTATTGTTTTGTTTAGATATTTGCCTGCATTTGCATTTCTTAGAGTATACATCACATCAAATACGAGTTGATATACCTATTAGTGACACCTAAACCAAGTTTTATAGTAAAGCTATGAATATAGCAATTTTGTTTATATATTAAATTTAAAGCAGTTTTAATAAAATTGGTACATTGGTAAGATAAATGGTACCCCAAGATACGAAATAAACACTTATTTTAATCTTTATTATTACATATATCTATACTGATATATAAAAATGAGATGGTGTTTCGTGATATTACTGGTCCATTTTCATGAATTTTTGCATGGATGTAGCTTATTTAACTGATCAATCTATAGGCTACTTTTGATTTCGATATTTTAAGCTATTTAAAGATAGCCCTTTGAAACCAAAGGGCTATCTTTCAACTTTCATATTTCCATGTTACGTGAACATTTAAAGAGAACGCTAAAAATAGCAAAATTTTGATGGGATATACGAGTCTAATATTTAATTTCCTATTTATGTACCTCCGAGACGTTTAAGAGTAAACCCTACTATTTTTGACACGTGGTTAATCACGAGTCCTTCAGCTAGTTTAAAATAAATTCAACAATTTCGGTTTTAATCCAAAATTACAATATACAGAAATGTCTTTTATTTTTGAATAAGTATTGACAGTCCTCCAAAGTATATTTTCTGAATAAAAAATATGCTAAGTTCAGATACGCGAATTTCTTTTTTTATATGTATAGATCAAATTATTTTTAACATTAAATATTTTATTAGTGGTACTAGTAGCCTGTCAACATTGCAGTTATAACTAACCTATCTATTTAAACAACGGAGCCTCACGTTATAATAACGATGAGTAGGTACATAAAAATGTTCTATTTTTAAATAAAATATTCTTCTAAATGTTGGTATGTTCATTGTTTAATTAACTCGAAATTGTTATCTATGACCTAAATTCATTAATTCATGTTTAATACGCCAATAAACTACTTATTATGTTGCTATAAGTATATTTTTAATCTTGTAAAAACTTCAGAAATAAGACTCTAACGTTACAATTAGACTTACATAACTAAGTTATAAAATTATTATTATTCGAATTTATGTGCATATTACAAATTAATTACACTAATTGCTTTAACTGTGAAAGAATACATTGTCAATTTTGTTAAGGTCGTTTACGGATTATTACAGGAAATCGTTTATAAATTACACATTATATATTACGAGACATAAATACGCACATAAAAACGTACTTCATAGTACGTGCTAAGTCTTGGTTTGTTTTGGTTTTAAGGATTAAGGATTATAAGGTGGAGACACTTATTCTAGGTATAATAACTTGCATTGCTCACCTGGAACGGTGGCCGACTTTGGGAGGGCTCTAATTTTATCTCAAGTTAATCACAGACATACATAGGCTATCAATCCCCGACTGAGACCAGTGCTCTTAGTACGAGTTTATTACGTTTCCTCCAAACGATCACCGTTTAAGATACAGGTCCTAATTTCACAACGTTCCTACGAAGTATCTCCTGCTCCAATGTATTCTGCCGCGACTCAGTAAGTCCATGTCTTAGGGGTGTTCCTGTCTCTAATAATAATAGCCTGGATAATTTCGCAGCGTAATTGAAATGAACTGATGGTCAACAGGTAGTTTTATTTCCATGTTTAAATTAACTTAAAAAGCAGGCGGACGGGTTAAGTATTTTCCCTTGCTTATTACTCTGTTATGCCTCGTGAGTAATAAAAACGTCTTCTGGTCATTCACATAATATTCATATAAAACCGGCGTAGAAAGTGTATATCGTTCCTTCCTCCGTATAAATATTAAATCGGCCCGTCCTATGAGCTAAAACCAGTTCGTGGCACACAGACAACCGACACAACAAAATATAAAATATAAGCATATCTAGTTGCTACATCGCGGCCTCGGGTGACAACGTTACACGGTTCGAACAAAACTGATCCTGAAATCATTTATACATTATTTAAAAACAAAAATTATAGAATGGTAGGATGTGTTTCTTTTTTATTTGTAATATATATAGTAATTTATTGACGACCCGCGTGGCGGAGCGGTCACCGTACCGGTCTCACACGCAGTGGGTCCCGGGTTCGATCCCCGGCCAGACAGACATCTGAATGATGAGTTTAGATTTCTGTTCTGGATCTGGGTGTTTGTGTGTTCGTCTTTGTGTGTCCATGGCACCCAAGACATTGGAGAAAATCCTAGTGTGGGGTTATGAGTGTAGAAAGCGTGTTTAATTTATAAATCAAATAAGATTTTGTAAGTATTTTTATAGGCTTAAATCACGTGCATGTACATGCATGATATCCCAATAATTTTCGAACTCGTACAAGTTATTGACAATCTCGCACTGGTTGCACCAACTATACAATCTATTACAGTGTACTTTAGATTTGAGTCTTGATAAATAAATTACTAGCATTTAAGCACACGCAAATGCGAGGAGACATTCTAAAAATAAACAGATACCCAAGTAATTACTAAGATATTAAATAAAAAAAAAAAACATATTTTATTTTCAAATTAATAATCATTATAATTAGTTGCAGATTTTTATGCTTATACCTTATATTTACATTAATATAAATATAAATACACTAATAATTCTATTTAGCCGAGTCAACATTAAAGAAGGTAGTATGATGAGTAAATACATACTTTTCAACTGATACACTTCATAAATGTTGGTACGCTTTATACCGTCTTGTGACTATATACTGTTACTAAAGTTATAAGTTATATCTATTTACAATCCAATACCGTTATACTCGTGAGTGGCTAGTGAGTGAGAGTCCCACCACACGACTCCACTCCGCCGAGTCAATAGCTGTTTACGGCGAAGTTAAGGATGCTCTAAACTCATCGTCATTTATAAAAGCTTTTAGCATACAAGTGACAAAACTACTTTATTCCATTGTAGTACATCGCAGACACACTACTTTATGGGCGGTTCATGAATTTTATATGTATTTTATCTTGTGAATACTAACGGGCTATTAAGTTTTAATTGCTGGTGAGAATATATTGCGTTTTCGTATGAATGTATAGCGTTTTTGCTCTAACGTGTTCGTTTTAGCTCGCGTGTGGGCAGACGCCCAAATATAACACAAAATATAATATTTATAAAATATCAAACTTTGAAAACGGAATTGTTTGTAACGAGAATTCGATTCAATGATTGTTATTTAAAACCAAATATGATTAAAAATTTGAGTCTTACGGCAACTGTAGTCTTATAAGGTACCTATATAAACTTCGGATAACGAGTGGTTTGTTTTTATTGTTATAGTGTTCTAAAAGCTCATCAACATGGTGTGTTAAATTTGAAATGTGTAATTTTATGCCACAAATAGCTTTGCTCTCAGGTCTTGCAGGTACTAATAATTGCCGAGGGATATCACAAACCCAATAGACACAGGCTCAGACGCGCGAACCGCTTTTTCCTTGATAATAGTGATGAGTAATTAATATGTCTTAATTGTTTTTTTTTCTTATAAAGAACGGGTCTAAGATTTGTTTTTACTAATTTTACTGACACATGTCAGTGCACGAAATTTTCATAAAATGGAACAGGGGTAGATATGTAACAACGTATATTTCCTTTTTATATTAATAAGATATGTTTAGTGATAAAAGCATTTTAAGGAAGAAACATGTTAATTATATATGTTACTTAACTTAAATGTATCGGAATACTGGTCACCCTCGCCCTACGTAATTTATCGTCGGGCGAGGATCGGCGGAACCATCGGCCCGCATTATTAGGGAAGATTATAGCGCGGGCGCTGGCCCTGGCTGGGCCGAGGGGCCGGGGGCCGGCTCCAGGGGCCTGAGGGCGAGGGGCCGAGGGCGTGTCGGGGGCGGGGCGGCTTTCCCGCACGACTCTATGTTTTTATTACAACTCTTTTTGGTGTGCGCTACATGCTTTACATATTACTTTATCGCTCCTTTATAAAATAAGATTGAGCAGATAATCCAGATGATGGACGCCACTCACTTATACATGCTTTTTTAAGTAGTTACATGTATTCACATGTATCGTATGACATATACCTACTATATTTTTTTGTTTCTGACTTGAATGTATTACGTATTCGGCCAGTCACCTAGTCGATTCGAGTACCTATTATACGATTCTAAAACCTTTACAAGCACTGAAATACATATACCGCCCGTCACGCGACATGTTTAGTGCCACTCTCGTGTTTATAGTCTGAGTAATAAATGTTTTGAATTTATATTACAAACAACTTAACTGAACTTGAAACTATAGGACTTTTATATGTTCGTTGTAGTAGTCGTAAAATAAATATTTTAGTTTGTATATAACTGAATATAAACGGTTTATGGCGCATAACTTAACAGGGCAACGAGCGTGTCATAAACGTATAATTTATACTTACATTATACGCACTAATTCTGTATGGTATACACTGCGCTTATTTCGAGCTATGTGCCTGTATAATTCCAGAACTATATAAGAAGAAATAAGAATAGTGACAGAACACAAAGAATCCGCCATAAGCATACTCTATAACAAAGTATAGCAAAGTTAATGAATATCTTTGCGATCACCATAATTTTCCCTGCGCATTAAAATGTTCATGTAAAACATCATTGGACACCGATAGAGTTCCTTGCGGAATATGTCATCCTAAGTGCTCCCGAGGCAGCGCCAATTTTCGTTGGACGAAACGTTTTTTGTTGGACGAAATTTTGACAAAGTCGTAAGAAACTTCTTACGTAAAATATTCCTTTCTTTATCTCTGAACACACTGTGTTTGAAATTATAAAACAAATAGAAATAAGGTTCAGAGCCCCACTCTCCAGGGTGGTAAAGAGGAATATTCGAAATTAAAACGATGCTTCAATTTCCACAGAAGACACGCTAATGTATGTCACATTGTAGTCTGACTAGTTTCTATTTTATTTATCATTATTATATAATAAATAATACTTGTAAGTGGAAAAGCGTCAGGAGCCTCACAATAATACCACAAGTTAATTATTCTAAGGTACCAATGATATACGTGTTCTACTTTCATAGCAAAGCCTTTTGCAACTGACAAAGCGTAAATAATAAGCATTAATTCGAAGATTAATTCCTTTTTTGTTAAAATTTATGGACTAGCACAGATAGTTTATTTTAAATGCAATTGTTTTAAATTAACATAAACAGATTTCGTTGATGCAATTTAGTATCCCTTTTAGAAATTATGAATAATATGACGATGATTAAGGATATAAAGATAATTTTATAATTCTAAATGTTCATCATTTAGACTTATGAAAATTATCTTTTATCATTTAGCATAATTAATTTTCAAATTAATGTACATACTTTTCATTTAAACTTACAGAAGTAAACACTAAAATAATAATAGTTACGTTTAGTCGCGTAACTATTTAGGATTAGATATATAGGTACTCACCGTTTGTAAAGTTATATACCAAAACACAAACATACAAAATACTTATCTACAATATTAAAAATAGCAGTGTAAATCCTGTACTCTTTATATTTTATGGATGACACTTCAATAGAGCTATATGAGTACATGATTACATTATTACATATACAATTTCTTACAGAATACAGTAGTATTCTGTAAGAATTTGTAAAAGAATGCAGGTAATACAGCCATACCACAATAGTACCTTAAGAGTAGTCAAGTATGTAGTACGTACGCTGGATAGATTCAAATGGCAGTTTGGCAAACACTGCGTTCAGCTGCGTTCGTTTATGTAATACCCGCCATCTGTTTGTTCTCACAATAATATTAAATTATTTGTTACAACTATATTTAATACTTACTTCGGAATGCAGTTTCAATATAAAATAATGATAATTTGCTTTAACTTTAAAGAAAAATATTTGAAATATCAATTTATTTATAAGTTTCAAGGTAGAGACATTCCGATACAAGTAAATACGAGTATGTACTCGATACTTTTGTTTCGATACCAAATACTTTTAGCATCGATATAAATCTTCCGATACTAACTACTATCGTAACAAAAGTAGTTGATATCGAATCGAATCAAACTGTACAAATGTTATTTAACAATTTTTGGATTTCTGAACGCACCTTTCTCCGTGAACAAGTCAGACTGCGGAATGGGATGTAATGAAATTAATATTTCCCTGCTTGTATAAGTTTGCCCTAAAATCTTTAATTTTATTATTGTTGCAACATCAGTTATAAGTGAGTACTTATTTTCTAAAGCGGGTGCAACAATGTCACAAACAAGGAATATACCTTTACTCGTAATGATTAAATCTGCGGCTATTATTTCGGAACTTGTTAAACATCAATCATTGCCAAGATTTTTTTCACTTTTTATATTAGTGCCATTAACGTAAAAATAAAATGTATCGATACGAGTAAGTATCGATACCTTAAGGGTATCGGAACGTCTCTATTTCAAGGAACTAACAAGCATGCAGTCCACTTGATGGTACGTGATCATTATCACCCATGAACATCTGCAATCAACTCCTTAGAAATAGGCGTGACGGTGGTACCTCCACAGTCGAACCGAACTGCTTCTACTATCAGAGCTGCTTCTCTACAAGAAATGCAATTAATCGAAGAATCTATGTAGTTTCTCTTTATTCATATATACCTATTCAAAGAATCCCGTCACGAGATAAGTATCGATTTCTGATGATATAAGTTTACGATCTTAAAAAGCATCTTACCCCTCCTTATCTCTTGGTTAGTATCCAAGAGTAAGTGTTTCTTCCTAATTGCGATATCTTATAAGATCCATTTACAGCGGGACATCCACAGGAAGAGAGAGTAATACTTTGGGACCTAGAAGTTATTTTTTATATTACTGCACCTCCGTTTTAAAATGAAAAGCTTACATATAGATTTTATGACCGCTTGTAAAATGTAGCTTGTTGTTAGTAATTGTTCCTCTTTTAAAAACATTAGCACAACACAATTTAATCAAGTGGTTCTTAACTATTTTCTCCATAACTCCTAACTGGTACTGTCAATAAAAATTTGACGCTATTATTTCAACTAATTCAAAATTCGTCACGAAGCACGCGATATTTCAGCTAACGTATCGAATATCGATATAACGGGCCCCGCATGCGTTTATCTAATCGGCCGACAGATGGCGTTGGCACGCGTGGCAGTTTTTGCAGACGCCATGGACCGACCCGTGAACTAGATCGCAGATAAGATCTGTATAGATGGTAATTGATGGTTATTGCAAGCGATGGCGGGAGATAAACTGATGCTAAGTTGACCTGGTGAGCCTCAAATTATTTAATTTCTGTGTTTGTTTAATGAATATAAGAACTATGTATTTGTTACAATGCATGCATGAAGAAACAAATACAATAATTATAAGAAAAATGTTGGAGTCACAAAGTAAGATGTAGCTTCTGTATACAAAGCTAATATATGTATATATATAAATTATCAATTAGAAGTGGTTGGCTGGATTTTACATAAAAATAATTTTAATATAAATAATAGAGGCTTTATCGGCTTTAAGTCGTAGAGTTAAACAAATACAAAGAAGAACGTAATCAAAATTAAATTTTAGAGTAAAAACTGGAAGTAATATTATTTATGTAAGTTTTATGTGAAGGAAGATCTGGAGATCTTTTTTAACAATTTAAAATGCGTAAGCATCTGATCGATACTTATAGCTTAAAATAAGAATCTTAGTAGGGATTACTTCCTTTATCACCAATATCAATAAAACTATATACGAGTTTACTCACCTATAACGAATTGTGTCACCTTTATCTCTTTAATAATAGTAGGTAATCAAAGTCAATAAAAGTTATTCATATTTAGTTGCGTATCTTTGTGTCACATTGAGGAATAATAATTGTTTTATTTGACACTTTCAATTTAATTGAAACTTCAGGCAATGAATGATAACTTATTGTCTAGATTATACCTTGTCTGAAAAATAAAATTGTCTTAAAATTAGTTTCATCAATTTTATGTAAGTTACACACCTACGTATTTATATAAATTATTTATACTTCGTATCATTCATTGAGCTTACGAACTGTCTGACTGACTGCTGAACTTTGTTTTTTATAATATTAAAAAAAGAAAGAATATCCTAAAGAAACCTTCACACCTAAGAGATCTATAAAAAAGCCTAACTACGGCCTAAAACTTTCTCATTCTGGGAGTAGATCCGTGTTCAGCTCTGAGACAATAATGGTTTGACATAAGATTGACTTATTATTCGGTTTGTTTATTCTACATTAAATATTTTATTCTACGTTGAATATATATCCAAAAGGTTTAGGTACACTATATTATTCGTCATTAACCAATGATAGACTATGATTGATAACAATTTTAAAACTGTCATTACAATAGGTCATGCGACAATATTAATCTGTCGTAATGGATCGGATGCAATCTTTGAATGCAAATATGATGAAGAATGCTATCTATTGAGTTCATCAAAATGTCTGCCGTTACAATGGAATAGATAGAGAACAATTAGCTTCGTGTTCTTGCTACTGGAAAATCATTATTCAAAGTCGTGCTGGAGAATGTAGTTTATAATACTTTAAAATACTTTAATTGACCTTTTACTTTTAAAACGTAGGACGTTCCCCGGAACAAATAATGCAAGGGAAATGAAATTTTATCTATTAAACTAGATGAAAACCCGGCTTCGCTCGGTTGAAATATGACTATAGGTAGGTAAATATTTTTGTAGTTATAATCAACTAAAAGGTATTACACCTTAGACTTAGAAGCAGATACTCGTAAAAGCTGCCAGTTCGCTAGACACCACCACTTTTAATAGCTAGTTTACAGTTTAAGAATATACTGGTCCCAGTGTTAGCGACACCCAAATTCAAATTCCGAGCATATTTATACGAACCTGCACATACTCTCAACAGCGCGGCAGCGTGATGCAGAAATGCGAGGTAAAATTTTGTAACGCCATCTAGTATAAAATATCAAAACGATGTTAGGTAAATAATGCCGCTAAATGGCATGTTTATCCTATTATTACGTGAATCGACTTTAAGGAATTTACGATGGCATCCGAGTAGACAATATGGGGACTATCTGCACTATTAGAATTTAGTAGAATACTCCATATTCCGAATTTTGCGGATATACATATGTTGTCGACTCGAAATAAATATTTTTTACGTTTTATTATTTAGGTAAGGTTTTAATCAAGTCTACCGTACCCGTTGATGGAATTATTTATGATTACTGAAACATTACTGAAACATTAAACATGATAGATGATCACTGAAACATTAAATAAATCTCATATTAACTTTACGAAACGATTATCGGTCTTTTATTTAATTACTACTTTTAAAGAAGAAACGAGCAAAAAGTGATCAATATGATTCTTGTATGTATTATTATTGAATCGGAACTGAGATAAATTCTTACGGTTTACCCACAGTGTAAAAGAAAATTCATCAGTAATTAGTATTTGCCTGAATACTGTCACTTCAATCTCATATTAACGTAACATGTTTTCCGTAACTATTTTTTTTTCAGCAAATTTATGTAGCAATTGCATACAGTCCACCTTGTGGTAAGTGATTAGTGCCACCCAGGAATATCGGTATAAGCAACTTCATATAGAACAAGGGTTTTATTTGAAGTCGATCACAGATGCAGTACTAGCCCCGAGGACTAAGATGATCGCCTCATATATAAGTAAGCCGGTAAACGCTGGTTCGAGTCCAGCAGCATTGCCACGGCACCTTTTACTGCCTTATAACAGACGTGGTAAGTATAGTGGTAAAGCGCTGCTGTATTCAGGTGTGAAGATTCCAATAAGCCACGTCCTCATTCGATGGCCATTCCAGCTTACTTTTTATGGCTAGCAACGCATCCGTAGCCAACCTTAAGTAAGACTAATCTTATCTGGGGTAGATTACAGATGGCAGCGGTCACTTACCATCAGGTAGACTGTATGCTCGTTTGCTACTTCTATATTATGGAGGCATCGCTGCCGTCCGTCCAAGCTTGTCGGTGTGAATTCCCAATGCCACAGATTAGTTCACTCCAATATGATTAAAATAGTCTGACTAAGTTTTGGATAACATGCAGGCAATGTGACACATCAGTGGTTTAAAAACAGAAAGTTCCAAGTGTGAGTGGCACTGAAGAGGTTACACCTGATGCCATCTTCCACTTGACGCCACATGCGGCCTCAAGTACCAATAACCACTTTTGATAAAACCTAAACTCTATAACAATGTCTTAAAATTCAAAATAATAGAGCAATGCAGATGCATGTCTGAAAACTGAAATCAGTCACTCAAAGCCGAATAGTATTAAAAATTAAACTTTATTTCGTTGTGAGTAAGATTCAGGTTACAAGTTTCATTCTTGTGATGTTCGTCATAAAACAGTGCAACCCATATATTTTTTGCTGTGGGAACTGAAACCGTTAGAGTTAGAGGAGTCAGGTTCAAGGTTGGTAAAAAATCTGCCAAATGGTAAACTAACATAACTTTCGTATAACTTAATTCGTTTATTACAGTCATTTTACTATCCAGAATATTTTGTGAAGCCTATTTTGTGAAGCAATAAGTCAACACAAAATAGATCTCGGACAAAGAATGGGAAAAATTGTATTATTATAAAATAAAATTAAAGCAAATAAGAAAAATTATAAGAAAAAACTTGTGTTAAAAAAGAACTAAAATAAAAATCTTATTTCCGATACCGGGAATCGAACCCGAGCCTCCTGGGTGAGAGCCAGGTATCCTAGCCACTAGACCATATCGGATATTATAAAACGGCTAAATTACAGCAAACATTATTACTACAAAAATATATAAATAATATAATATTTTATAGTTGTTTAATTTTATTATATAATTTTAACCTTTTGAAGTATTTGACGAACCGCGTGGTGGAGCGGTCACCATACCGGTCTGACACGCAGTGGGGTTCGATCCCCGGCCAGACAGAAATCTGAATGATGAGTTTGGACTTCTGTTCTGGGTCTGGGTGTTTGTTTATTCGTCTTTGTGTGTCCATGGCACCCACGACACAGGAGAAAATCCTACTGTGCGGCTATAAGTGTAGAAAGCGTGTTTTTAAAAGTATAAAAAAAAAGAAAAAAAAAATCAAAGCTTTATTCCTATTAGCATCATCTTGCTTCATCATGAAATCATGATCAAGATATGGTTTCTACTCGAGAAATATTTTATCAACGTAATAACGCGTTCTACTTACCTGAGGAATTTAATACTCCGATGATTATCCTTGTTAAAACATTTGGTCTAATACTTGGAGGTAATTTTAATGAAAGACAATTAAAAATTAACGGGGAACCTAGTTGAACTATTTAAAATAATTTAATAAGCTTTTCCTCATAGAGTTTCGAAACCCGGTAACAGAAGGCGCTACGTGTCCATACGCACAACAATGTGTCTACATAACTTAAGTTCTATGTACTTTTTACGTTGTAAAATTAGTTTTATGAATTTTGTATTTTATTTTTAGGTTTTTATTGCGATGTACGCTATAAACAACTTACGAAGTAGTAATCATAAGATAAAATAAAAAATCAAAATCTATAATTAAATATTAAGTTTAGATTGAATAATTTAATTTATCAACTTGGCTTGATTTTAAGCAGGGCACTTCGATCGTGTCTAGTGGATGCTCAACGAGTGGACCTAGGGCAAGGAAGCCGCCGCGACGCACGGCGTCGGTGCCACTCGAGCGTCTCGAGCCTGGCGCCGCCGCTCTCGACGCCCGGCCGCGTACGGACTGTATCTGGCGAATCAATCTGTGTTCACGGTTTAGGGTTGCTGAATTCTAATAATAAAGCGAATCTTTCTACACTCACTTGTATGGCTCAGTATTAAATAATACATTTATCCAAAAGATTTGGAACTGTTTTAAAACACCGAAGTAGCAAACGACCATGCAATCCATCTGATCGTAAGTATTCACTGACGCCCATATCAGTGCCCAAGTCCATATTGAACAAATGTAGGTACTCGTACTACATAAAAGTGATCAAAGAAGCGTTACCAATCTTAAGGGCTATCTAAGATTGCTTTATATGCTAGTCATTGGCATCTACATCCTTCCAGTGAAATGCTGCTTCATGCTATAAACAGGTGTTAAGATTTCGTTATCCTTACTCTACATTTGATTGGATTGGATTGGCTATACCTGCTGGTATAACTGAACCAATCTTTAAAAGATACGTAGGTAAATGTAAACATTCTTGGTCTAATTAGTCTTGATAGAAGACAGTTCTATCAAGACTAGTTACGCCAAGGATTTTCATCATTTGTTATAAGATAACCTAAGTAACTCATTTTTTAAACCCAATGCTATCAAGGAGCTATTTTGCTGTATGTTACAATTATTATTTTGTTTCTCCAATTCAACTTTATTTAATTTACATCCTTCCATCGGTCTGCAGAATCAATATATTGATGAAGCTGCCGTTGCGACATAGCCGCAGCCAATACGCTCGGCTCGTAGCGACTGACGGAACTTAGTACTGAGACGATGGTACCCATCACATAGTTACAGTTTCTTAAGTCGCTTCCTACGATACCCGCGGTCTTATTTTAATCCAAAACACATAAAACGTTACAGAATTTATTTTGCATTATTTATATTTGGAGAACAGATTGGTAGTACGCCAGCAAGCAGCGCCGACCTAGGACAACGCGCACTCAGCGCGGCGCCGCCGCTCTCAGTCGTATCTGGCGTATCGCTCGATAATCAATCATGTTCGCGATCTAGGGCTGATACAACATAAACGAATGCTTCAGGTTATTTGTTTTAAACATCATTGTTTAAATTTGTAAAGTAGATAATAAGCTGTATAAATTACGATATTAAGATAGAGTTATTTTGTAGACTATTATGCCTACTATTAGTAGGCATAATAACATGCCTACTATGATTGTCGTACATCTAGTTTTTCTAATGGTATGAAGAACTAATTATATATGGCGAATATATGTGTCAATTATAAATAACAATGATTGTAGTTATAAAATTTCGATTGACGAAGTTTGTAGTAGCTTATAGTATTTAGCAGCGAAGGCTCACAGCGAAGCAGCGAAGGCTCACAGCGAAGCAGCGAAGGTTTAAAGTATATTACAAACATTGTGGCCGTTCTACATAGCTGACACGTGTCACAAGGCTACACTACAGTAATGTCGTAACATAGCCGTCATATTTCACTACAAATGACATTGTAAATATTTCGACGCATGCATTAGGCATGCGTCAAAATATTTAGATATTTTCGATTTTTGCAGACAAACTTTTTCAGATCTACTTGACAAACGGAATAAATTATATATTTATTAATATTTTCTACCATAATATCATAATATTTATCACTAGTATTTCTTATGTCGTGCTCGTCTCGGATACACCCAAATAAGGGTATCCAAACATCAAAACTTTATAATATATAACACTTTCTACACTCATAGCCCCACAGTAGGATTTTCTCCTGTGTCGTGGGTGCCATGGACACACAAAGACGAATACACAAACACCCNNNNCAAACACCCAGACCCAGAACAGAAACCTAAACTCATCATTCAGATTTCTGTCTGGCCGGGGATCGAACCTGGGACCCACTGCGTGTCAGACCGGTATGGTGACCGCTCCGCCACGCGGGTCGTCAAGACTCAAAACACAAATATAAATTTCTTATTTCTTTGTCCTTAATTTATGATCTTTGTAATTTACCAAGTTAATAAAAGCAATAAACATAAATAAATTTATGTTAAGCATATTATATACATTATTCTTTCTGGATTCTCGTAATATTGTTGATATCACCCCCAGCCCTGGCCGAGCGGGCAGCTCCGCTCGCCGCCATAGCGCTCGCATCTGCGTTTATTCAATAACACAATAATCGGGCTCTATGCAGCACATTACACTAATTTGTCTATTAATAAACAACTTTGAAGCCCGCGGAGGTCAGTTATTTTTGAGGCGAGCAGATCTGGCCAAAGGGCGTTCAGCTAATGGCTGCTCCTAATTGAAAAATATTTGGCTATTTGTGTCCTTATGTAGTTTTAATGTCAGCTATATATAATGTCTATTGATTATTACATCAAAAGTTTTAACATGTAATGTAACTGTAAGGCATATAATCACGATTTTTGAAACGCATCCATCTGGGGTTTATGATCAGTAACTACGAAGTGACTTTCTTCCAAATTAGCAGCTTTTTTAATTGCCATGATAATAGATGTGACTGAACGTGTGAAACAAAATATGAATAATTATTGACACATTTTAATTTCATATACATCTAAAGTAAAATAAATCACCCAAATTTATCGTAGAATCATTTATACCTGTCTTTTATTAAAGCATAAATTATAATATATTTTGACATAAAAATATTCATGGTAATTTAAGTTAGAAGCATATTATTATGTAGATAGGTCCGCATGGGAGCGGTCGGTGCGGCGTGGAATTTCAATTTTGAAAATGGAAAATGCAAATGGCGGGCGGCGGGTCGCGGGCGCATTTCGATATTAAACAGACTGCATAATAATTTCGGGCGGCGCTCGTAAATCGGCTGTCCGCTAATGTACCGCATAAATCCCGCGGCCGGCGAAGCGCTGTGGGGTTTCGACTCTTGTCTTGACTTACAAATGTTTTTGAAGGGAAAACTTTGAGGCGCGTTGGGAAGTTTTTGAAATGTGAAAAAACATTAAACTCACGATACTGTTGCCGTAACCGAAGTCTCTGTGTATAATTATGTGCATATATAATGTATGTACGTACGCAGATACACATGACTTCTGTCGGCACTCCCAGACTGACACTGTTTTCTTGTTTTGTGGATTTTATTTGTATTAAAAAACTATAATTCATAATTTTTATATACCTTACCTAGTATCTAATTTCTATGGTACAATATTTCACGAACTTACTTTTTTTTCGTAAGTTTACAGAATTAATAATTGCGCTACCTCACATAATAGTACAAGTACATGTTATAAGTATTATCAAGTTTCAACATGCTGACTACTTATGCAACCGGTTTAATCGAGCGTGGATATTTTATATTCGATACTATGTTTTTTAACATCTCACAACATTTCATATCCCTCATAAGCATAAAATAATATAAAGGTGGTAGTGGTTCGATTTTGAATACTCTACCGCCACATAATATACCGCCACAGTAATATTTTGATCTAGAAGAACTGATGGGGAAAAGCACCTACACGAAGTATATCGCCTTAGAGCGCAGAGGTAACAACACTTTTGTATAACATCTGTAACATCTGGTAGGATTTCAGTCCCATTTAAGGTTGGTTACAATTGCCCGTACTTTTTTTTTCAGTTGCCCATTTGCTACTTTATTTTGTCAGTATTTAAAACATAAGAGGTAATGTATCATGTCCTTTTAATTTCCATTTAAAAATGAACAAACCATACCATACTTTGTGGGTACCTACATAATTTACGAAAGTTGAATGTGAGAGAGGATGAGTTACGAGGTGTAAACGCGTCCGGAATGCCGCTAATGACCGCGCCGGCTGTGGGGGCGCGTGTGTCGCATAGCGCGAAATCCTTAGCCGCGGTGTTCGGTGTCACTCTGATTTACAACCACCCTAATATCCACTCGTCGCCCTTCAAACTAAATTATTTGAACTATAACTATAAATACTAAGCGACTCTCATTAATAGTTGCCAAAACTATATTGGCTCGAGGGTGAAAGCTATTAAAACTGAATTATATGTGAATTCTAATCATTTCAGTCCAATTGATTTATATCGTACTTAGTTTGTATTTGCCAATGACTATGAAATTCAAATCTCATTTATTTAAAATTGATTTCTAATAAAACTCTTTTTGAACATCACCAATCTTCCACTTAGCTATACTATCACATTGTTTAAAGCCACTAACCTGCTAACATTATTGTGTTAGAAAAACTACGTTAATAAATAAAATTAGAATAGTTTGATGTTATTCGACAATCACTAACACGCGGCGTATGTCAATAATTCACCAGTTAATTATAACTTAACTATTTAGTCAAACTTCCTGAAAACAGTCAGAAATTTTCTTCAGTACCTAATATTTTAAAAACTGGAATCTTTTTGTATTATAAGTACTATATGTCCAAGTATCTCAAGGTAGAGGGAACTCATCGCCTACCACTTAACATTGTCAACATTCGCCTGCTTGTAATGGCCTTTCTTCGCATGTGTGGGTGTGTTTTTGCGACGAAAGCTACTTTTTAGCGACTCCACTAATGGCAGCAAATGTCGAGTGCTTTTAGTAGGGTCCACATTTTAAATGTAAAAAAATTCGGGATACTATAAACTATATGGATCGTATCTATGTATATGTATGTAATGTTTATTCAAGATTTAAAAATGTTTTGCAAGTAATTAAAAAATATATATCTCTGTCTACAAGTGTAACCGAAAAGAATACGGCCCGACACTTTTGAACACCCTACAGAGATGAACAAAATTTTACAAATGCACGTCATTTAAAGTTAAAGTCAAAGTCTCACGTCGGGCGATCCAGATGGCAGCACTAGTTGTCACATGTGTCCGTAAGAGAACGCTTGGCTATAAATAACGGGTAATAAATAAACTGCTTAAAATGAGACATAAATAACGGCGAGCGCATGTCATACGTACAAATTGCGATCGGGTTGCACCGACACCACTTGTCACCGGAATGGAACTAACGGTATCCGGATAGACAATATCGTCCAACTAAAAACATGTAGATACACATACCTACTAAATTCTAAAAAAGATTAATTGTATTTACAAATAGTAGTTTGATAGGTAAAATCTAGGGTTTGAGTGCCGGGACGACACGTATGTCGAAGTCCCGGGACTTTTTGTAATTTTAGTTGTCTCGAGTCTCAGGACTTTCGGGTCGAGACTCGATACGAGTCAAGCTTGTCGAAATTGTTAGTGTTCTCTTTGTCCGGTGGCATTATTACAAAAATCAGAAACAGATTGTCGGAAAAAACTGGGTTTTTAAAGACGCTCTGATTTTTTTTAAAGCCTATCTTCTTAAATCAACAAATAAGACAAATTAATGTATTAGTTGATTATTTAAAACCTGGTTTGTAAGTCTGTTTTATTATTTATATTTAGATCATTTAATTATGAAAGAAATCTGTGATTATGAAAATTAACAACGTTGTGATAATGACCGATGATTAGATACTAGAATTTATAAATAATAGTAAAGTTATAAAGAATTAGTATTACTTTTAACTAAATTAACGAACTTATTTAAAAATTATACTACAATAAAACGTTATAACATAAGATTTAGCTCCTTAAAATTGAATCTATGTGTGTTATTTAAGAAATATCATTTAATTATAGGCTTGTCTCATGTCCCGGGACTTTAAAATTGTCGGGAATTCCCAAACACTAGTAATATCCTTCCCAAAAGGCAATATCATTTAAAAAGTTTAGTAATAACAACAAGTTATTGTGATAGAAGGTAATCCTGTTATAACCTATTCCTGATGCCACTTTTGTCTCATTACTCTTTGTTTGGCAATTTTTTTATAGTATGGAAGTAGTAAACTAGCATGCAGCCCACCTGATGGTAAGTGGCTACTGCCGCCCATAGACATCTGTAATCAACCCTAGGTAACATCAAAGTCTCACCTAAGGTTAACCACAGATGCGTTGCTACCCCTGAGTAATAATGTGGAATGCCCCGGAAAAGTATGTCTCCCTTGCCACACCCTTCAGACCAGAACACAGCAGCGCATAACACTGCTGTTCTTAGGCAGAAGTAGGTGTGGCATTGGTGCTTCCAGAGTCGAACCACAAAGAGTTCTACCACCTTCAAAAACGATCACTTATCATTAAATGGACGACATACTTGTTGATTTGATTAATATACTAACTCTACATAAAACATAGCTCTTGCTTAAAATTTCCTGCGAATGATTATAAATTAAAAGACAAATGCTCTGCTCCCTTTCTTTAAAGTTTGCAATTAAGTAAAGTCAAAGTCAATAAACTTTACTAAACGCACACCGTTATAAATATAATATTGCGGGTCTGCACAAAGAAAAGTTTTCAAGAGCAAAGTCAAATATGTTTTACATTAGCAACATTTCAGGCGGCGAATAAATACTTATACTTTGTTCAGAAAGATACTAACGAAACATCGTTCTCGAAAACAATTCTCTTGCTAAACATTTCGCTTAAACTTAATTAGCACAAATACACATGGGTCTAAATTCACAGCCATACGACGGGTCTCGTATCGGGTTTGTTTTCTCGTTCATACCATATACTACATCCATATGCATTACCTTTGGAGTAACAGGTATAAGGGTACCATAAAAGTTAATTTGTTGCCCAAAACAAGTTTATTCCTACAAATTTAAGATACCTTAAATGGTTTTTGATGTCGTTGCGTTACCAGTACAGTAGGAATATTGTATAACATAAAGTTCATAACATTTATTTTATTTCTGGACTTAAAGTCAGTTACTTAAAAAACTTTAACTTTAAGGCCTTACTGTCTGTAAGAATTTAAGAGAGTCTTTAATTTTGTCAGTCGAACTTTAATTTGTAAAAATATTCAAGCGTGCTATAT
This sequence comes from Cecropterus lyciades, assembly GCA_002930495.1. Classification (NCBI taxonomy): domain Eukaryota; kingdom Metazoa; phylum Arthropoda; class Insecta; order Lepidoptera; family Hesperiidae; genus Cecropterus; species Cecropterus lyciades. The sequence continues at coordinate 184,211 of MOOZ01001132.1, forward strand.
CACAGGCACTTAATTTAAAATTAATAGACTTATTAATATATGTTAACTAAAATACAGCCCATTCTAAATTAATAATAAAAATAAATAAATAATTATATTAAAATAATGGTTTAGTAGGTGCCTACACTGTTCAGAAATCTGCGCACAAAATATGCACTTTTGCTGGATCACAATAAAAACTGTGTCTAATATAAGCGCCGGTTTTAAAAGTACGTAGCAAATATTTTTTTTAATTAGGTATATTTAATTTTAGTAGTAACGCAGAAGTCTGTGTTTTATATTTTTGTAGAAAAAATTCGCGCTGCTTTTATATCTTGCTACTATGCAATATCTTGAAAACTGCTGAACCATTTTTAATGAAACTTGCACTTTTCCATGAGTTGAATTAAAAGTAATCAATAAATTCGAAGCGTGAAGGAACATACATTTAAATATACACCTATAAACTTTCGTATCGGTATGTGTTGAACTGTTATATGTAATTTACAGTTCTAATGCCATTACGAGTTTAGATATACACACATATTAAATAGACAAGCTCCTTTCTTAAGTCTTAAAACTTAAAATTCAGACAAGAGTAAATACCTACTTATGTTTTTAACTTTCGCAGACTAGGTGCTATCCAGAATTCATTGCAATAATGTTAAAGTTTCGACGTAACTGTAATCGTCAAATACAATGAAGTTTGTTGTTAAATATTTTATTAATATGGAACGATGAAGTAAAGTGGGAGTTACTTCAATTCCAAATCGCAAGTTAGTACAAATGACTCAGGCCAGATAAAAGTATCTATATAGTCATCGTTACATTACTCATTTATCTTATAGGTATACACTGCGTTTAAAGTTATTTAATTTTGTGTAAATATTCCTTTACGTGTCTATAGGGCGGCAAGGCGGACGATTGCGATGGGCTATCGAATGCGTAACGCGGATTCCACTTATTCAGGCAGCTATTTGTCAATTGAACGCAACTTGTCGCAACGATGCGATTTCAATAGCCCGATATTAGGTAACTGAGTCACTGTGGCAAGAGCTTACAATTGTAACTTTGCTGCTAGCTCAGTAAATTGTTTTTATATTCTGCTCTATGTGAGTATTAATAAGAATGATATTGTTAGATATGTGTCGTCGGCGAGCGCAGCAAGCGCAGGGCGGCGCGACGTGCTGTATCGCCGGCGGCCGCGCGCTATCTCCACGCTCCGCCCGATAGCTGCCAGCCATAATCGTGCTCTGATTCTCTTAGCCTTAACTGCAAAATGTATCGCTGTATGTGTGTCACTGGAAAATGTTAAGGTTATGAGTTACAATAGCTGTTCAAATATAAAATACTTTAAAAATGGGAATTAGTCAACATTAAACCAGATTAAAATTCCAAATCTGGAATCTATGTCATCAATCTCAATGTATATTTCGAACAGCAACAATACTGTCAAATGCATGCATTACTTGCACAGTAATTTTTACAAGGAATCAATGCCATTCCGAATTTACTCTAAACTGTAATTGTTTATTTTTATTCTCATCATTGGAGTGTACATTACAGGTATCGTCGGAAACGGAAACGTAAAGTCCAATGTACTGTATATGCGAAAACATAAACAATGCTTGTTTTGAGGAAACGTAATAAACGCGTAGTAAGGGCACAGTACCAGTTGTATGCACATACGTTATAGCCATGTCTTTGCTGTGGGTTATATGTTCGAACAAAAACATTGAAAGCTTACCACATCCCAAGCTATCCCCGCCCACGTACTCCAATGTAACAACGTTCAAACGGAAAAAGCTCCATAAAACCAACTTTTACATTTGAAATTTATTTTATATTTCATGTTGGAATGTAGCTGGTATGCGCATCAGTAGCTACTGCAGTTGTGCAGTGGTGCAAGTATTATAAATTGGAATTTATCCTGACGAGATTAGCATTTAAAATGTTCAAAATATCAGGTTTATTATCATATAGAGTCACGACGTATCAGTATTTTCCTCTTTTTCAAAACGAATAGCAGTCTTATTTGTAGTCAGTGACTACGTTGGGATGTATCGTGTACCTGAATGATTCTCCTCTCCACGTACAAGTAATCATTTTTCATAGTGAAACGCGAAATGCAATATCTGCATTGCAACACAGTTCCCAGAAGGCTTAGAGAATTTCATTCGATGACGCTACTATTTAATTCATATACCTATTTCATTTCAAAAAGTTAAATTATGTAAACATTAATAAAAGTCTGTAACTCAAAATTAATAAAAGGTCGGTGTATTTTTTTTTATATATAGGTAATTAAAAATGACACCTATAATTGTGATTTCTTAAAATTTCTTCGAAATAGTTGCGTAATAGTATTAAACATTTTACGACAGTGTTCATCAAGAGCATAGTGGCCGTCAAAAATGGTGTCATACGACCATAAAGTTGTATAATGGGAGAGAAATCTTAAGCACCTAATATTTAGATACGAAACTTCGTATTTGATTATAACTATGAGTATAATACATTCCTCCATAACGTTGTAACTTTCTACGGATCTATAAATTTGCTCCGACAATATTTACGTGCTTTGATACACGTTTAATTGTTATTTATATCACATTCAGTAGTTTTATCATACATTAAATAGGTATTTATCATAAAGTAGCATTCCAAATAACCAATAAGTAGGTATAGGATAGCAAAAAACGTAAGTTTCAATAAAATAAAAAAATAAAACTATTCATCTTATTATTAATTTCCATAAATACACTTGCCACATTTAATACTTAAGCGCGTTTGCTGGCTACCGGTAGGCATTGTATGATAGCAGATTGTTTTTATAGTATTGTTGTCACGATAAGCGGAGTATCTCACGATCACGAGCGGGCGAGCACACGTGTTGTTTACTTGCCTTGTTGAGCAGATAGAGAGATGAATAACATTAGTTCCGCAAATTACCTACTCATGTTTCTGATTACACTCATGATTTAAGACATAATATTAAAAATGTATAATTATAGCGTGTTGCACTCGCGTAAATATGATTTCCATTTACTCATATAAGAACGTGGCGTAAGAAACTATTGTATTATTTAAGTAGCTATGATCTTATTCAGAATTATGAATCCATCATAATATTTATAGGTATATTTAAGTTGATAGAACGCAGTTAGTTCGACCAAGGAGGTATCACCGTCACACGTATATCTAGCGTGAAGTGGTTTTTGCATTTCGGTGGAAGTGTGTGGTTGCAGGCTCACTTTCATAAAAGGCGACTCCCGAGGTCTAAGATGACCTCGGGAGTAGCAATGTATCCATGATTGATTTCAGATAGAACCTTTGCTCTGTATGTAGTTGCTTACAGATGTCCACGGGCGGCATCTCGTGGACTGCTCATTTGCTACTTCAATCTTATAAAACAATTGTTTTTTCTTGCTCAATATCCTGTAATAATACAAACGTATAAACAGGCATACACTATTATGATGATCTCACAATATTTTCGTTTACTTTTTAACAAGTGACATTAATTATAATTCAAACATATATGCGAATATCCAATACCATATGCAATATCTACACATTTACACATGAAAAAACAGGTCTTAATAATATTTTTTTATAAATATTACAGTCCATCTGATGGTAAGTTGTTATGCTCGTGGACATCTGTAATCAATCCTACATAAGATCGGAGGCTTATATGGATATGACAATAGACGAATCGCTAATTCTAATGACCGAGTTGGAATGTGTCTCTCTCCACCTTAACCTATAGACCAAAACACAGCAACGCTTAACACTGCTATTATAAAACAGAAATTAGGCCAATAAACCAATAAACACTTGTATGATTATTGTATTATGTTGTTCCAGGAGTGTGTAATCGGATGAAGCGCCGGCGCTGATCGCGCAGCAATGTTCGGCGGCGGCAGCGGCGGCGCGGGATACGGCGGCGAGGGCGAGGGCTACGGGCTGGGCTACGTCGGAGGCGGCGGCCGGCTGCAGCAGTACGCGCACTTCGCGCCGCACCAGAACGTCTGGCATCACCACGCCGCGCACCATGACTCCTATCACGGTCAGTTACTGCCCCAAATGCACAAGACACGCTGAACTTGTGACAAACACAGAGGTTTAATGAATTTCACATGTCTCTGTGTGTGTTTTGGCGCCTTTTAAAAAGATGACTGATGTTATATTTTTATTATAAAAACCGATTTCATTGTAGAGCCGTTTAAAAATTACTAAGTCTTACCAGTACTACAACCGTTACTAACCGTTTTTCTAATTTTTAAATCTAAGTGTTACACTTTATAACATAGGGAAATATAAACGTAATATCAAATATTACGAATATTAAAACCTAAAATTAATAAACTCTATATAACCGGACTTATTTTATATTTAAGTAAATTATTATGTGTGATTATTCACATTAGCCACAATAAAAAACATTATAAATATGCCGCAGATATTTTAAAAGTTATGTAACTCTTACAATACGATTTTTAAGATCATAATCTCAAAAATCATATATCATAACAAGATAGGAGGATACAACTGCTATGATTTTCAAAATCTATTCAATATTTAGTGTGTAAAATCTTAGGAAGTCACTTATAATTTCGAAATAATCTTCTTGAAAATTTAAAAAATATATTCTGACACACAGTGCAATAAAAACGTGTCCTACTTATATATCTGTTTTAAATATAGCTACATATTTTTTATTAATATATATATGTATATATTCCTGTTAGAGTATGGTTAAGGTTTTCCAAATTATCATAAACACGCTCCAGTGACAAAATGTGGTTAACAGGTTATCTCAGTTGGAAATCCTTACAAACTACAAATGAACAAAATATGTTTACGAATGGTTTTGAAAACATTATGAATTACCTCAAACAAAGACACAAACATTTGTGGACGTAAAACTAATAGTTTCCTTATATATATTATTATAATATTGGTAGATACCATTTAACTGGATATTATGTTACGGAAGCAATGAATTAGAAGTGACTGTATGCGAAGTGGTCACTGTTGGTCTTAGAAGTTTGATCATAAGATCAATCAGTATAAGGACATTGAGTCTGACCTGAAAGTCTAAATATAGTAATGAATGCAACTTTAAATTATTTAACAAATTACTTTATCCGCCGCACAACCAGAACTCATCAACCATAGCTTTACACTGCTGTAACAAAGAAAATATTGGCTGGAAAATAAACCTTTTCGCCGCGAAAATTTATTCAGTACGAGTTCTTCCACTTATTACTCGTAAAGGCGGTGAAAGTTCATGATTGATAGTATTTATCAAGATACCAACTTTTGTAAAATGGTAGAACGAATGAAGTACAACGAGGGTGGTACTTCCGCCACGCCGATTTATAGCGTGAAGCAGTTCTTGCGTTTGGGGTGTGATTCCCGGCTCACTTTCATATGAGGCGACCATCTTAATTCTTTGGAAGCAGCAACGCGTCTGTTATTGACATAAGATATAACTCTTGTTCCACGCGAAGAATGCGAATGCTTACAGACGTCAATAGACGGAAGATCTCATAAGAGCTCATAATTGAAATGTAAGTTCTTAACTTCATAAAAATTTGACAAGCGTAATGTAGCTCATGGTTAGTAATTTGAGAGTGTCTAAAACAAATCTGGGTTAAGTAAAAAGTACTGCATACAAAATAGCGATTACACAGAATTTAATGTGATATAAATGACTAATGACAACTCGCGAAAAATAGGACACCAGCAATCATTGAAATATTGCTCATAATGTAGGTACTGCAAGTTATACAGTACAGGAATTATAAGATAAATTGTATTTATGTATGCAATGGAGGTGACAGCTTTTTCGTTCCTTCCGTTAAAGTATTATATATATAATACTAGTGAGAGTTTTCGAGATCCGCCTAATTTTACGGTGACCTTGAATGTCATGAAGTCCTAATTTAATTCGATCACTGCCACATTACTATTGTTGATTTGTAATTGTACTTTTATATAGCTACGAGTCTTCCCAAGCTCTCAAATTCAGCTGTAGTAACGCCAGATATATAAAAATGGTTTCACAGCACTTAATTCAAGAATAGTTCAACGACTTTCTACGTAATTACCAATTTAATAATAACTCAAAGAGTTAAATAGCCTTAACATATCCAGTTACTTTATTCAACAGAAATGACTAATTAATAATTACCTAACTGTTTATTTTTGTTAATTAATATGTTTCAGTTAAATTAAAATAACTATTGATATATCTGATAGTTATTTAATAAATCAATCTTCCAATATAATATCCATTAAATAAAACTTTTCTTTGTTTTATTAATTATCATTATAATATTTATGAAAAATACTATATGTATTTTTCTTAAATATTATTAAAATACTAGTATAATATATTTATATTATATTACTGTTGTATATTATATCATGCACAATTAATTAATGAAACAATAGGGGCATGATACCTTTTACCTGTGGGTAACAGGAGTAGTTATAAATATCGATAACAGACGTGAAGGTGTTAGTACTAATATAAATAAAATATAGAATGTTATAATATGTAATAAAAATGAATTCAAATGAATGAACGTTCAGTGTATATTGCTGTAAGTTGTTATTGCTAGTCATATAAATCTGAGAACAACCCCAGACAGCTTGAAGTCCCTTCTGTAGTCGACAAATGCGTTGCTATCAATAATAACTAACTTCGAACGACACACTATATCTTCCCTATAAGAATCTTCCACAGTTTAATAAACAGACAGAGGGTGGAACCGAATCCGGGAGATTTTATTGTTCAACTTTCAACCATAAAATTACATTTTTTATAAGACTGAAGCACCTACTAAACGACCAAACAGTCCATTTCATGGTAACCGCTCACTGTCATTCCTAGACATCTGTAAGTTATTTCATATGTAACAGAGGTTCGATGTGGCGGAGGTACCTCCCCGATCGAACAATATGCGTTCTGCCTTGAACTATAACTTTTGACAATATATGTAGGAAACAAATTATCCTGTAAGAATATCATACAAGTGGTTCAGAATCATAACAGGCAGCTATTGCCACTGGGCTATCGTTTACTTACGCAAGTCAACCGCAATGATTCAATATCGTCAATTCCCCGAACGATACTGCCCCAGCAAAAGGATAAACTCCATGTTTTGCGCGATCTGTTTTGATCCAGCCATGTACATACGGCATATAGGACGGGGCGTAAGGAAAGAACGCGAGCGATTAGCGTTATCCTGTTTCAAAATGAAAATTATTATATAAGAACGAATTATATTTAAAAGGTCAAAAAGATTGCCTAGATGAGTTTTAGTTTTATTTCACGCATTTTTGAAAATATAATGGAAACCTGTGTGAAATGTGGGTTTCCTTATCATGTTTAAGTCCGTTTAAAGATCATTTAAAATACGCAACGCTTAAAAAAAGTTATTGACAATAAGTCCTTATCCTCAGACAACGACATACTGTTACCTTAAATAAAAGTATAACTTTTAATAACGTTAAAAGTTTAAAGTACCATCGTAATGTATTCAAAGAAAGTTACACGCCCACAAACAAGCAAGCAATTATTTATAAGACAACACCCACGATTGTACTTGAACTACATCACTGTTCATTGTTACAACTTATTACGTTAATAAAGAAGTTACGACGGTAAGTGACGAAACGAGGTAATTAGATATGTGTAATATCTAGATATCGGCGCTCTCTGCTTATCTTTATTACTAAGCTAAATATGGTGTAATATTCACAACAAAAATCGCAGTCGGTTAGTACACTTGACATAACGAACGTATGATCCCCGCTGATACGGCGATCCGGCCTTTTAAAAATATAATCTAATCTCAATACCCATTTATAATGGACAATAATTCGTATTATTATTAAAAAAATATTCTAAGCAGTTTAATTCAAAACCAAAACCTGTTCAGTGTTTATAAACAAATCATAATTTTATGTTAATATATTCTGTGGTATTTACGAAATATTTTTTAAACTAAGCATTACTGCTTATGCACACTGATTACATGAAACTAAAAGTCTATTTAAAATATTTTTATAAACGTACTCGCACGTAAATGAAATGACTATGGCTTACTAGTATTTATGAACAATGCATAAAATTTATAAAAATTACTAATAAAGGCCTATTAATCCTTTAATAATCACTAATCAAAAGTATCTACTGTTTCAATGATACAAATTAGGTCATAAATCATTCGCTTGAAACTTGTGGCGTATTGGTATGGATGAAAGCACGTCACACAGTAGCGTAACAATGGCTGTGAATCACAAGCGATAAGGCGGTGTCCGCTGCGGGCGGCCGTCAGTGTGCGCCCTGACCTCTGACCGCCGGGTCGCTTGCTCCAAAACTGTAAGGCACTCTGCACTACCTGTTCTATCGAGGAACCACCTCAGCCATGGACGCGACATCGATACCGCAGAGCTGGTTGCACAAAATTGCCATGATTGCAGGTGTGTTGATAGTAATAGTATGTTAGTAGTTTTGATGACCCCGTGACGCTTCAGCATTCCAGTGTGACCCAAATGATTTCGTATCTTCAGTTCTGGGCCATAGTGTTGTCCTAGACGCCACAAACTTTTTTCAAACGGTTTTTCGGTGTGCAACTACAAGATTGGAGAACGTTATTTTATATTTATGTATTATCTATATATTATATTATCGTTTTTTTGATGCTTTATTGGCATTTTACCATTTTTTTAATAGTGGAAATATTCGTGTGTGATTTTTTTTTACTTTATTAGATAAGAACTAGAAAACAACTAATATTGATAAATTGGGAACCATTTTCGATTTGTGTAATTTTTTAAGGCTACATTTTTTATTAACAGCATATTTTTTAAATATATATATTATCAGACAAGCACACAAATATCAAATAAAATTTAGTGTGTGCCAACAAATACAACCAAATAAAATAACAGTTGATTGATACCGCTATCGCGTCATTAGGTACATTAATTGATGGACAGTTTTGATGTTTAGATTCGTCTGCTTATCTACATAGCTTTATCTATAATGTTACTATTTCGTAGATTGACGATATAAAATAGATTAAAAATATTCTAAAAGAAATATTAGTTATATATTAGTTATATATAACAAAAGATAATAGTCGTGTGCAAAATTATATTGTTTAGGTAATTAATGGTTATTTTGAACATCCTTAAGGATGGCACCACTAAACCACCAACACGGACGTCATCGTAAGATGAATGAAGTTTTCCTGTAAGGATATAGATGAGTTTGTAGCGGGCCCCTGTACATAATCCTGGTTTTCCTTATAACAAAAATAAGTTTAAATAGTGTCGATTTGGGTATTAAAAATGAATTACCATTACGCTCAATATCTTATATATCTTTTCATAAGTTATTAATAGAAAGTAGGCATTTAGGATATGTATATGAATTTATAAAGTCAGTGGTGTTCGGTTATCGCAACAATTCTAAAGTTATACAAACATTTTAAAATGAAAAACTCCATTATAATGTTATTAGCAATAAAATGTATTAGAAAGTTTTTTTTTTATCCCAGGATAAGTACGTTTGCGGGGTTTATAGCAAAGAAGATTGCTGTAAATCTAGCACTGGAGAGAAAGCGGATAACTTTCCCGTACCATTGTGTATTCCTTATTATAAATATATGTATTACCTAAACAAGAACTGACACATTAATCCTGATGAAAAAACTCTCCCATGTTCGCTTTAAATATTTAATGTAATTAAAAAAGTGGATAAAGTGAAATGTTCACTTGGTTGGCAGGCAGCAGCGGCGTGGGCAGCGTGGGCGGCGTGGGCGGCGTGGCGGGCGGGCTCTACGGAAATAACGTGGTGATGGGCTCGTGGTGCGCGCCCTACGACGCACTGCAACGACCGCCGGCCTACGGTAAATATTATACATATATAACATTTCTTTTGAATAATTAATCATTCTATTATCTTATAACAGTACTACGAGTTTGTTACGTTTTCTCAAAACAATCATTGTTTACGTTTTAACCCGCCAATACAAATTACATTACATAATATGGCTGAAAACGAAAACGAAAAGAAACCGTTTTGGGAAAACGTAATAAACTTGTACTTAGTACAAAGACCAAGTATCCAAGTGATATTGCATTTCGTTGACAATCAGTTTGGCTATCCCATAATAATAGATATAAGATCGCGTCTACATCTGATTTTCAATATAGTTCAGGCACTTGACAGATATCCATGAGCGGTAGTTTCCACTTACCATCAAGTGCTCATTTACAAGTTTGATGTGATAAAAAAGATTTTTATATATCAAAACACTATTATTCTAATAACTTAAATAAATAATAATTTTTCCTCTCTTGTGAATAGTTACATTAACAGTATATTTAATTCATTTACCTGAGCCCATTCTATTTAGCAGTAACTTTAAATATAAATACAACAATTAGATCATATTGGTGATAGACATGATGATTACACATTTTACGCGATTTGGCAAGTTAATCTATTGTTATTATTATTATTATTATCATCATGGGGTATTTCTAACAGCAACATATAGATAATTGTATTTATTGTTTGAAGAATATGAAACTAAGATATCGTGTGTTAAATAAATAATCTTATGTTTACAATTTTAAAATATACATTGAGGTACAAAATATGACAATGAAGGGAACTTTAGGGGTAGTAACGCACCTGCGGTCGACTTCACTTCTTAGGAGTCTCGCCTTATCTGGGGTTGATTAGAGTAATGTCCCGATATATTTGCAAAAATTTACTATGATTTTTACTAGGATTTTCCAACCCGTACGTAAAAAATTTGGTGTGGACAATATGTAATAGATACCGACGAGGAGAGAAGATTAAAATGAATAAATTATATTTTCTGTCCATTCCGATATGTTTTATTAAACTTTTCTGTGTATTTATGCGCGGGTACTTTATATCTCCCTATTTTATAATTAGATCTCATGACGTTATTATTATTTATTACAGTAGATGATCCACCACCGGGGATCTCCACTGTTGCATGAAATCATTGAGTCATAAATTTATCGATGCCACAAACATTTACATGGGTACATTGCTTTAAAATGGGAATATTTCCAGTAAGTCTGACGCACTGCATGACAGTTGATTTAGTATTCCATTGAATTATTATGTTATCTTTCCTTAATTTGACATGACATTTGGTATTTTGGTATTTGTCAAGACAACAACAACACCTTTTTTTATACAAAAACTAATTATACAAATGCAGCTTAAAAACTTAGTTTTATTCCAAACTCTGTAATGTTGGTAGAATTTAAGATAAACTTCTAAGGTTGCCTATACCAGATACACTATTTTTTCTCACCTACTTTTTGAAATATGTTGACTTACAGTGATCACATTACACCATGCGGTTCATCAATATATAAGAATAGAATTGTTAAATTTCCATAACTTCTCATGACCCGGAATACGAGAACCTATTTGTACAAATATAATTTATTCGATAGTTACAGATTAAAACCTGGAGGATAAAAGTGTACTTTGATTAAATTATGAACGATAATTAAATTGTTATTTACGGCCTAGTTTCATAAAACCCAACCATATTGGAATATTACTCTAAATTGTGATAGTGAAATCATAACTTAATCGAATGGCATACCTACTGCCAATAAGTAATGACTAACTAAAGGGTTTAAGGAAATAAAATAATACCTACGATATATGATAAATAAATGATAAGTAAAATATAAATAATGTAAGCTTGAATAATTGTTCAAGAACGACTACAAATTACCTTTTTTCTCATTTAATGAATATTAGATTTTTATTTTATAATGGCAGCAAAAAACTGATTTCGTGTGATTTAAAATAGGTTGTTGGGAAAATGGTTAAACAAAAAAAAAACTAATTGATTTTATCACGAGTAACAAAAATAGCTACCAAACTTTACCGTAATAAACAAACTGAATTTGAATACTAATCAACTAATTAGAACAGAACTGGTAAATACTCAACCAAAAAAACATAAACTAAAACAATACCCTGGAAATATGAAGCTTGGGAAATATCAGTTAGAATAAATAACAACTGCTCTTAGAAATACATTCACAGACTTCGAATCAAACACATAAGAATTAGAAACACGACAAAAATACAAGTTGATAGAAAAAACACTAAAAACCCAAATACAACTTGTCGCAAACACTAAAATTGAACACAGAAAATGGCTAACATCAAATACCACGCAACTACTAGAGATAAGAAATCGCTTAATAAATTCTAAGGAAATTCAAAACAGAAGAAAACAATTAACGGGAATTAGTAAAGAAATCAAAAATATCATAGGAAAGGATAGAAAACAAAGTAGAATGGAAATAATAGAAAAGTATGTAAGTAAAATGGGTGGGATAAAAAAGGAATGTTAGGAATTGAAAATTTCAATGGATTGGATAGTTAAAATAAAGAATAGTACTGGAAAATGGAATCATCGTAGATCAGACATACTGAGAACTTATTATGAGAAATTATACAAAAGTAATGCAGCAGAAAGTGAAATCGTTTGGTTGATACCTCAATCTGACCCTGACATTCTTTAAGCCGAGATCGAGAGAGTATCGGCTATCCGATGGCATACACAACGAAATCCTTAAATAAAGGAAAGACAACTTAATACCTATCCTTAGAGATATGTTTAACATTATCATGGACACCAAGGCAATTCCCCACTAGTGAACAAAGTCTAACATCATCCTGGTGTATAAAAAAGGAGACAAGCACGAATTCGAAAAATATCACTCTATCTGCCTTATGTCCAACATATTATACAAGATCTTTGCTAAGATTATTTTGAAACGGATTGAAAGAACGCTAGAACATCAACCTATCGAACTGGCTGGATTCCGCAAGGACTACTCGGTGATTGAGCACATCCATATAGTCCGTCAAATTTTAGCGAAGTACAGCGAATACCAGCTTACATGCTATATTGTACTACTACATAAAAATGTAGTAGAGAATCAAATACTTATGGGAAGGTTTAGTGGAACAGAGATTGAAGATAAAATCATCAGATTAATAAGAAACTTTTATAGTCATAGCAGACCCAGAATTCAGTTAGAGAAGCAAGGCCAAACATACAAAGTTAAAAAAGGCGTTAGACAGGGAAACCCGCTGTCTCCCAGACTATTCTCGGCTATCCTAGAATATTTTTTCAGGCGACAGCACGGGAACAATCTCGGAATTAATGTAGATTCGATTTCGTTGACACATCTGAGATTCGCTGATGAAATGGTATAATTAGCCAAAACATCTGAAGACATCAGCAGAATGATAGAAGACCTTGCGATAGAAAGCGAGAAAGTAGGACTAAAACTGAACTCTGATAAAACTAGAGTGATGACAAATGCATACAAAACCACGATAAGTTTAAAAAAAACTGAAATCAAATACACTACTTTTAGGACAGATTATAACTATAAAATAAACTATGCGCGAAGAAGTAAAAAGAAGAATTACAAACGGGTGGAGGAGGTACTGGAGCTTAAGAGAGGCTATGAAACACAAAAAACTTAATATACACATAAAAAGTAAATTATTTAATAATAATAGGAATAATAATCATTTATTTCAGACAATATAAACAGAGATACATGAGTATAAATGAATACAGAGGTCCATACCATATAGGTATATCTTACAGACTAACATATATATTAATATGTACTTATAACTAAAATCACGTATTTGCAGCGACGTGAGACGTCGATTCGGTGACTTCCAGGGGTCCTCTCTTTCCACGAAACTTCCGGAACACAACTCCCTTCTGTCACAGCTCTTCCTTCAGGAATGTCGATTCAACTCGGTTGGGACGCGTACTACAAACGAACTAAACACGTACAGTACATTAACTTTACGCGCCACCAACTTTTCGACCACCAGCCGGAACTTGGATTTTATGGCCCTGTACTCCACTATGTCAAACGTCTTCGTATTGTAGTGGAGACGTGAGACATATACGTACGTCACAGGAACAGCAGGTCGCATTAGATGATTCGATCACAACGGTGCTGTGCCACATCGGTTGCGACAAGGAGGCTTTTTCTTCTTCTTACGCTCCACTTTAATAAAGCCGTCCTTGCCCGCCTTGCCGTTGGACATCTCACTACGAGGGGGTTCGATGCGAAGGCTCCCGCTTTCCCTCTCTGTCCTCGTTGTCTTTCGCTTCCCGGGTAGCTGGCGGGTGGCAGCTGCAGCGTAGTCACGTTGTGATGTAGATATGACGACGCGAGGCGACACCTCGGCGGGCTGAGGTGCGGGTGACGCACATGTCACATGCGGGCACAGTGGTCGGTGTCGTTTCGCTCACTCGAACCTTGCTGACGAGATGTTACACGCCGACGCGTGTTGATGTTATTCACCTCGGGTGACCCACTAACTGCTACTTTATTGCGTAACGTAGCAATTTCAGTCCGTAGGTCGCTGATGGTATCCTGTGAGGTTTCTAACTTCAACACTACTTCCACCAGGCTTGTCTTCAAGGTTATAATGTCTTTCAACAGCCTGGTTACATCAACATGGTCGAACGTCACTGGCGGCAACTTGTGGATGTTCTACGCCACGAAAGCTGGCGTTTGATCAAGATCAGTCACCTTCAGGAGATTGATGATATCTTGAAGTCCCTTTTCCACTTTTTCGTCCTTCCTGCGGGAAGTCATACGGTCGCTCATCCCGAGCGACTCAAACAGGAGGGTCTGGCATTACCGATCTCCTCGCGTATAAAGTTGGATTTACGAATCTGGATGATGCTGATTTCATCCATGGTGTTGATGGCGTGTTGCAGAAAAGCCAGCTCCTCATTGGCTATGAGTTCTTCTGACCTCCCACCCATTTGTTTTCGTCCGTTACCGAGCGCATACGACACCCGAATGGAATTTAATACTTGCGTACTACCCGTACGGCTGTCGGCCATGGACTCTAACCAAATAAACGTTAAGCAAACATGCAACATGCCATGGAGAGGAGTATGCTGAATATTAAGAGATTAGGTAGACTGTAAAAAATTGTCATCAGGAATAAAACAAGAACTACAGATGTTACAGTAAAGATTGAGATACTTAAATGGAGGTAATGATAAATGAAGAAAGAAAGTTACAAGCTAGGTAACCTAGGTATCCCAGGGTAAGTAAAAGAAAAAGAGGCAGCACACATAAAAATGAAATGATGACATCAAGGAAGTGGCAGGAGGGGCAAAAGGTTGGAGGAGATCTTTAACCATTGGCAAACAGGTCTTCAATAAATTTGGAAACATCAAATATCAGAATAAGTGCTACTTATATTTATTAAACGTTTAAATGTTAAATGTATTAGGTTAAGTTGATCTGAATAAAATGCTTTTATTATTATAGGTAAATGGGGTAAATGGACAAAGAACGTTTTGTATATGTGATATAGGTACCTACTGCGCAAAATTGTCTCCTTTCATACGAATTTATATAAAATGTTTTTTTAATTCTTACATCTTTGGTTCGTGTTATTTGGTGCGATATACAAAATATACACCAGTTTTTAAATCACGTTGTAAGCTTTTAAAGATAATATCATAATCATAGTTGTTGTGTGATGCTCTAACAATCATACAAAACGGCTTTATAATATTTTAGATAGATAGATGGTATTTAATAGTCGCAAGGTACAAGATCGTAAATAGTATTAAATAAATGGATCGGGGTTAGCAAACACGGCTACTGGCGCTATCGCGCTGATAACGGATAGGATACGCCACGTAGCTATTGTCACAGCTTGTTATTATTAACGTTCTCGGAACACTGATAGGATAATCAACTTTGTAACGACAACACGATTCCACTGATACAGTTGCTCTAGAAACGATTTCTTATGCAGTTTAATCACTGGTTCGTGTATTTACACGTGCTAGACATCTTTTTCTAAACTTCCAGCCATTTCGTATCAAACCATGTTTTGTATAAACTAAACACTTAACGAAAAAAGTTTTCGTATTTTAAAATTTCGAGCATTAAGTATCAAGCGGTGGAATATGCTACAGGTTTCCCCCTTCGTGGACAGAAATCCATGCCAAAAACATTGAAAAGAACTGTAGTTTATTATGTAAAGCTCAATCAATTAATAATAATCCTTAACATGTAGACAATGTAGAGTGAAATATTTCCGAACCAACAAATAAGGAACTATGGAAGATAGGGGAGTAAGTATGAAACGTTGTAAGCGATGTGAGTGATATGGAGATGCAACTCAGGCAGTGTGTGGGTAACTAGGTCCGTGTATGATGTGGGTGACGTGTGGTGCGCGCAGATGGCGTGCTGGAGGTGTACGAGGAGGGCCGCGAGTGCGTCAACTGCGGCGCCAACAACACGCCGCTGTGGCGCCGCGACTCCACCGGCCACTACCTCTGCAACGCGTGCGGCCTCTACCACAAGATCAACGGCGTCAACCGACCTCTCGTCAAGCCCAGTAAGAGGCTGGTGAGTCTTGCCACGCGCCACAATAACGCTCTCTTTGCAAACAGGTGCGGACGCCGAGCTCCTCACCCGCTTCTATAAGGACGGCTCCGTGCAGAGATGGATGAGTGTCGAGGGCATGGCCAGGGGCATGAAGAAGGTGAGTCGGTGGCGTGTAGACTAGTGCATGCATGCCCCAACCGCCTCCACCTCGCACGTTCCTCTATTAATCTGTCTCGCGGCTTCCAAGGCTAGGGTACTACACGCTACCGCTCCCACTCGGTCGCAGGCTCTCTCGGCTGTGCTCCCTCGCCTCGGTCCCCGAGATCGCTCATCGCCCACCCCGAACGAGCTCGGCGTAATGAGAGTTTATTTAATCGAACGCATCGGGACGAGTTCGGATCGCGATAGCGCTCGGGCGCTCGCGGTGCGGCCTCGTCGCGCGAGTTTGAACCTTGCGCGCTCGTGGCGGGGCCGTCTCGGCGATGGGCTATCTCGGAGACACGTCGCATGAATATGTATTTTATAGCGGCAGGTAGCATCGTCCAATGGCGCGCGGCCCCGCCCGCTGCGCGCCGCCAGAAGCGAGACCTCCATTGGACAATGATACGCGCTCTACCATCGAAAGCATGCGCATAAATACATATTCTGTCTTATCGACTCCGTGTGTTGTTAGAATAGTTAACATGGTGACGGAAATTCGCTTATCGATCTGTAAATTTACACATCGCAATGCCCGATATTTATGTACTTTACTTTGTAATCGACCTTTTTATAGCCACTAATGCACCGTAAAGGAACGTTCTCGCGCGCTCAAACCGATTCTCTATTAATCTTCATAATTTTTTGCACTTATAACAGATTATATTAGTTGATATAAACCCGGGTAATTAATTACATTATTGTGTAATAATTGTATTTATCTTTACAAAAGAATTGTTAGTCAACTATTACATGAAAACTGCTTTATAAAAAGAATATATTTAGTTTTATGAACCTCTATATAAGTACCTAATATTGTATATCATCAACCAAGTCTTCTTTTAATCAAATAATTTTAAAATCCAGATTGAACCAGTGTATGCAGATGGGTTTAGAACCATTTATCATTGTTTTAATTCCTGAAACAACTAATTAGTCTAGCAAACGACCATGATACTAATTTCGTCGGTAATAAAATTAACATTAAAGTTTTAGTTACCAAACTCAAAATACTTAACAGCCTAGGTAGGTTTCTTAACTAATAAAAATAAATAACTTTAAGTAATCTTACTTCGTGGGTCGATTTTCTTTCATTAAATGATTGTACTGGATGGCTACAGATCAATCAAACAATTAAAGTTGTCTTTGGTAATAGGTGTTTCGTAATAATAGTATTTATTACGAAATGACCCCGTCACTTCATGCTCTAATTGAACCTTAAATTCTGTACCTCACGAGGTCTGTATAAACACATTATAAAAATCTACATATCACGTAGTTAATGATATGCTATATCGCAATCATTTGTTATCATAAGTAGGTAGGTATATCTATGTTTGTAGGTATTATTATACCTACTAACAATGTTTCGTAAAATTTAATAAATTATTGCAAAATAGGTAGGTAAAACTATGTGGTCGATCTTAAAAGGTCTTTTACATTTTCAATTCATTATTTATCTATACACTACTTACATAATTATAGCACCAGTGCCACCATTTCTAACAACACGTTTATAGTTATACTTACATAACTTTTTAGATAAATAATTGTTGTATGCTTTAAATAGTTTATTCTGCAGGGTAAATAGTGAAGTATTTTTATTTTTATATAGATATTTCATACTAGTAACACTTCTATATAGCGCACTATATACCTATCTTCTTTTTCTGGTTATGGAGTCTTCTTCTTCTTTCTTCCTATTTTGTTATGATATCTGTGAATGCTGCACGTTAGAACGAGTATTGAGTACTGTCCAGATATTGTCAGTCGCAATATGACATATATTGTGCTCTAGTACGTTGATGATATACTACTGAATTTTGTGATCCAGTCTTCATACATATTTTTCCGTTTTACAAGATTCATCATGATCATAATATTACGTGTTGCAGTTGGCGAGCCGAGCACGGGCAATGTTGCTCGGATCCCGTGCAACATTGGTCCATAAGTCTCGTATTAGTATTGTATAGGTGTGTTGCGTGTTACAGTCGGCCGCGCGGCGACACGGGCAATGCTGCACGAACTGCGGCTCGCGCAACACCACGCTGTGGCGTCGCAACAACGACGGCGAGCCAGTCTGCAACGCCTGCGGCCTCTACTACAAGCTGCATGGAATCAATCGGTAAGTGTTTTTATCGTGATCAGTTATTACGGGAAATATCTTATAGTCCGAAAGAAAGGTAATGTAAAGGTATGTATATTTTTATAGCTTACATATTATGCACCCGCCATTAAGTGGTCACTTAGTTTATACTTTGGATTTGATATCATTATGTAATTTATATTTTACTGTAAATTTACAATGACAGACGGTCAGTGATACCCTGCTAGTAACCCTGATGTTAAAAATGACGACTAGACATTGAATAAATGAATAAATGTAGGTACATATCTACTTAGTACTAAGAACAACATTATCGAAAACGTAATTAATAAAATAAAATTGGACAAGTATTTTATTGTAGATACAAAAGTGACATAACATATTTACTATATTCATATATAAATTATAGTTCTTGCGTACTTCCAGACCTTTGGCTATGAGAAAAGATGGTATACAAACGCGGAAACGCAAACCTAAGAAATCAGCAAATGGCGCGAAGCCCAACCAAGACTCCAGTAAAAAGGACGGTCACAGCTCCCCAGGTATTGATGGTATGTACCTATTTTCGTTTCATACATAACATTCGAAACTAGGAAATAAATTGTAAATTAAACTTTAAGAATTCTTACTCCTACCTACTTATTCCTATTATTCGGATTTTTTTATGTTCCAATTTCATAAAGTAAGTTGTCAGTAAAGTGTCACTTAGAAAATACTTCTTAAACTCACCGAGTAAACATATTTAGATACTATATTGCATTTCTTTACTCTCCTTTTGAGAAAACTGTATTAGGAGGTAGCTACTTAGGTACCTATTTTACATAAAGATAGACTCTCTATCTGCATGCAATATAGGTACTAAAGAGATCGGCCGATTGAATTTCCAACTATCAGGATCACCGTAAAATTGGCAAATTTGCGTCCACATCATAGAATAAGATTGCATATCTAGTCATATTGTTCATGAAATTGCAGTTGTAGAAACCTTATAAAAAGTTACAAATCGAGATCCGATTTAATTAAGCGTGATATATTAATATCTGCGTCCTAGTAAAAACGGGTAAAAGTCGGGTTATTGTCGTTGGCAAAATCAGACTATAACGCGATGGTTTCACTAGGGGCACCCGATGTGTCTCTACACAAATCCTAAACTTGTGGAGAATAAGAACAGGTAAATCTAATCATCTAGGTTTCGGATTAAAATGGATGTATATCAACGTACACAACGAATGGTCTTCCAGAGAGCAAGCCGAGCATAGCGGAGGTGCCGCTGCCGCTGACGTCGGCGATGAGCCAGGCGGGCAAGCGCGAGGCGGCGGGCGCGCAGTACGCGGCGGCGGCGGGCGGCGCGCCCGGCGCCACCTTCCTCGCCAACCCCTCGCTCTTCAACATCAAGAGCGAGCCCAGCGCCGCCGCCGGCTACGAGGGCTACGCGCAGCACTCCGCCGCCGCGCCCTACCACTCGCACCAACATTACTTACATGCCCTACAGGTAATTACTTTTTTAAGGATTCGTAAGGATTTTACCCTTAAGTTAGTACTAAAACCTTAATATTTTAGACGAAAACATATCATTGATAAAAAGATCTATTCTTAAAACATTATAGGACCTATCAGATTCGGAGAACTAACCGAAATATCTACTTAGGTTGGTATATAATGTTATGTTAAAACGACTAATAACCTACAGGATACTTCCATACCGGTATACGTGTTATAGAGGATTTCGGATTCAATAGCTTTACATAGAGATCTAAGTGATCAGTTTGAAGTGCTTTTCTGCATTGAATTATTTCTGAATTCGACTTTCTTCCTATCCGTGGTACCGCCCACACAAGGATTGGAATCCTTGTGAGGTTATGATATAGCAAATATTTAAGCTCAATTTAAGAATGAAGCAAATAATACTATTCTAACACATTGCAATAATTTTCCAGTATGGTCTCAGCAACGGGGAAGAGGAGGAAGGTAGCGGATTTTTGCACCAGCGCAACGTGACGGCGCACGCCAAGCTCATGGCCTCGACGTAGCAGCCACTAGCCCTCCCGCAGGGTCCTCCCCCGCTCCCCCCACGCCGCTGGTGGCCAGGTGTTCCCAGCCCTGTCTTGTGCAACCAGACTAGTTGCACAGAAAGCCACATCTAAAGTTCAGGAAATTTTTACGCGACTTTCATTATTCAATTTTAGGTTCTCACATTATCACAAAGGTGACTGATAATAAACTATAACAGAAGTCTAGTAAAAATTTAACACTGGAATTGTTCTTTAAAAAGTCGACACGAAGCAACGATCTTCTTTGAAATAAATGAGTCCCTAAATGTATACTAAAATTGTCGAAATATATAATGAGCGAATCTATGCGTCAACGGCTAGTCAAAAGCAATCTTGACTAGATAATCAACGATAAATATTAAATTTTATCTAACAGATTTACACTTATTTTACATGTAGTTTACATTGGAACAAACAGAGCCAATCTAAGCAGATATCCAACAAAGCAGATATTTACAAAGTAAGATTACCTAAACGCACTACTACAACCAACGTACCATTTATAGAAACTTTTGTAATTATTGTAAATCATTAGAGTATTCACTACAAATATTAAACAAAGTAATAAAAAGCGCGGCCTGAAAACGCGTTCGGTTTGGTACATAGGTTTAATTATTCGAAGCTTACGATTAGGTTACACGTGACTCTCGGCCTGTGTTCAAAGTTGTGAAAAGAGTTCAATTAGATTGGTTTCCACAAAGCATTGTCTACCGTGAGATATACGACGTGAGCAAGCTTCACACAAGAAGAATCAATCCTACACATGTAGTAGGTGTTTATGTAAATATTTACATACATTAAGTATGTTTCGACTGAATAGTTGTCGTTGTGTTTTGTACGATATTTTCGAATAGCTGAATTTTAATTCGCCATAGCTTAACTCCTACGTATTGTAATAAATTTAATATAGGTAGGTATTGTAAGATTGTTATGCTGTCGCGAAAATAGAAGTATTAATAATTTCTGATTTAGAATTAATAAAAAGTTCCTTCGCTGTTGTATTCAATATATTAACTAATAAATCACAAAAAGTAAGTATTTCAATGCACGGGGTAGTGTTGTGAATAAATAGGCCTTATTGAAGTAATTTTAACTTTATGTCGAATACGAAATAAGTGAAAATGTATTTCATACATAATATGCTCCTAGAAAGCTGTATATATCAATATAAGCCCAAAACCTGGTTACGATGTTGGACAAACATGTTCTGGTTTGTAAAATCTTAGATTACTTCTAATGGCCTGTTACGCGTAAGTAGCAAAATAACAATATGTAAGCAATTTATATCTATCAAAATGTTACTAGCTCATGGACTATTAGCTGCGATATTGATTGCAAGAATGTGTTATGTGAAGATACGATCAGCAAGATTCCATCTTTATCGCTTACATGCAATTGAAAAGAAAATATTAATAAAAATATATATTGATAAATTCTGTATTCCCTACCCACGTTGGAAAACTTAAAGCTATAGTTCACATTGCCTTGTCACTTAGACAAAAAAATTGATAAGGTGTTTTGTAACTTAGATTCAATGGTTGTTATCGCTCTTTTGTAAAGGCTTGTACAACTTACGAAATATTCACATCCACCTATGCAATAAAATATGTAAGTGATGCCGTCAATAACCGAAATAACTGTTCGTACGACTGTCACAATATAATTATGGTATTTCTATGACTAAACCATTGTATCACAAGAGGGCTAATTATATTAGTTTAAGTAAATAAATGGCATTTATGATAGCTGTAAATAGTAGGTAGCGTTAATGAGAAATATATTAGTTATCAATGATTTATTGTAACAATAATTTTGCAGATTTTATCACAGATTGGCAGTAAGGATCTCTATGTACATTGATTGGAATTATAGTAAAATGTAATATTGTACAAAGTTCTGTAACATTACTTAAAATACATATCTGAGCACATTTGTCTGCATTTTATTTAAATTTAATGTATCGTATGACTTATTCACAATTAGCAGCGTTTTTCAGGGCTTCACCAGAGAGGCGGTAGTAGCACCACTGCTCAGCGCTCGTTAGGTTGACGGCGCCCTTGGCTTCGTAAAACGCTCTCGCATTATTCCATTCCAGCACATGGAAGTCCAATCGAGAGGAACCGGAACTTGTCGCCTCCTGAAATTGAATATAACATGAACAATATCATTAATATATTTCACGAAATGAAGGTAGGAAAGAATGCGATCTATCTGATTGTATGTGCATATTGCCGGACAAGTGTAATAATTCCTAAATGGTATTGAAGTCCTACCGGAAGTCGGGAGTGGATGGATGAATGCATTGCTTACAAATTACCTGTCCAATTAATAATGTCTATTCAAAATTTTTAACCATGAAATATTTTATGAAATATAAATACTCGTGACAAGTAATGTCACAAAAAGGACCATAGTATATTACCAAAGACTTTAAACCTCGTAAGTAGTTAGTAAATCAAGCATAAGTAAATCTAAAAATAACCTAAGCTGTCCCCCCCCTCCCCCTCCCTATTAAAACTGTCAATTGATAAAAAGACATTCACATCTGTAAGCGTTGTTACTTATAAAATTTAAAAAGCCCCAACGCTATAAAGATAAGTGGTCAACCATTTAAAAAGTCAAAAATAATAATTATATATAGGTGGGTCATAGAAATATAACATTTGTTAGTTAAAATTGTAGATACTATAACGTCGCGGCGAAAGGATTCTAACAAAATGTAACATTTCACCTACCATAGCTTTTATCAATTTAACTGATTCTTTGGAATGGACAGTTTCTGTTATGTACACGTCAACTATTTTATTTTATACGCTACTTCGGTATATTTGACAATATTCGATTATTCATCCCAACTTAATACATTGTAATTGACTGATATAATCGATGATAAAATCCCCTATACATTGTAATTGATGATAAAACAAGCCTAATTGTAATATACACCTCATTCCGTTTTATTTAATACCGCACTTGGGTAAATTTAACAATATTCGATTATTCATCCCCATTCTCACCCTCATATTTACTAAATGGCCCAACCAACTTTGTAAACCATGTTTAATTATAGCATACTCGTCATGCCCTTTCATTTGATATGCCACATGGATATATTTGACAGTATTCGAATATTCCTGCCCACTTTTAACTACCTTGTTTAGTAACTGGCTGAGCCGATTTTGATAAAACACATTTAATTGTGACAAAGACGTCATCCTCTTTCACTTGAAGTGGGGTACTTCACCCACTTGAGTATTTTTGACAACATTGAATTTTTTGTCCTCACTTTAACACTATTTCTAGTAAATGGCTAAACCGATCTTGATAAAACATGTGTAAGTGTAAGTTATTTATTATGTCGTTTCATTTCATACCCCACTTGTGAATATTTAAAAATATTTGATTTTTCATCATCACTTTCACCGTCCACATCTAATAACTGACTATACCGATTTTGATAAAACATGTTTAAGAACCCGCAGCCGGAATCCTGCTGTCTAACAATAAAAACCGCATCCAAATCGGTTCACCCGTTTAGGAGTTACGTGTCCACACACAGACACACAGACAGACATAGTCAAACTTATAACACCCCTCTTTATGCGTCGGGGTTAAAAATGACCGAAAAAAGGAAAAAAAGAACTTTAAAAAAGTAATGAGAGCAACTAAAGAAAAAAAATGATTTACTTATTTATAAATACTTATTTTCATCAACCTTGTTATATGTAACCTGTGTTAAGCAGAATAGGAAGGCCTTCTTCTACCCTGCGACGTGTCAAGACATGGTTAAGGTCAACGTTTTTCTTTTTTTATAGTATGGAAGTAATAAACGAGCATGCACCCCCCTGATGGCAATTGGCTACTGCCGCCCATGTTCATCTGTAATCAACCATAGGTAAGATCAAAGTCTCAATAACGGTTAGCCACAAATGCGTTACTTCCCCTGAGAACTTAGATGGAATTCTTCAAAAAAGTTTGTCTCCCTTACCACACCTGTCAGACCAAAACACAACAGGGCATAACACTGCTGTTATTAGGCAGAAATGGATGTGGCGGTTGTGCTTCTGGAGTCGAACTAAAAGACTTCTACCACCTTCAAAATTCCCAAAACCGTTCAAACGGACTTTGTGTGTTAAGTGGACAACAGAAAACTGTGCAACTAGAAACAGTTGACATTATAAGAGAAATTTTAAAGTAATAACTATTTGTGATCTTTGGTTTTTATTTTTTACCTTCACTACTGATGTGAGAAACTCAATGTATAAAAACCCTGATCAAAACAACATAGTCTCAATCTGCAAACATCCTTTATCTGCCCCTCCCTATAGACAATCTTGGCTACACTCTTGCCTGGTGACATTTGTGAATTACATTAAAGCATAAAATAGTACCCAGTTTTTCATGTATTAGTGAGGAGTCTAAACTTACTCTATTTAATTAAAACTATTGCGTCTAATAGTGAATTAATAAATAAGTGTCTGCACAGATAAGATTTTTGTAGATATCATGTAGTTATTCAGTAATGTAACAATATATTTGCAATTGTGGAAACAGTTTCATGCTTTGGCATATTTTTATTCAGATGTTTTGAA
The DNA here is from genome assembly GCA_002930495.1 of Cecropterus lyciades. Classification (NCBI taxonomy): domain Eukaryota; kingdom Metazoa; phylum Arthropoda; class Insecta; order Lepidoptera; family Hesperiidae; genus Cecropterus; species Cecropterus lyciades. Next base: position 209,644 of record MOOZ01001132.1, read on the forward strand.
GGCCAACTACGCGACTCCCATCCTTTAATACTTTACAGGTTTTGAGTAATTATTTCACCTAAATATACCTTAGCAACAGCATTGAACAGTTTGGCACCGATGCCGCGACGTCGCTCGCTGGTCGCCACATACAAGTCTTCCAGCATCATGGCGCGACCTTCCCATGTCGAGTATGTGGGGAAGTATAGAGCATATCCCACTATCGCATTTTGCTTGCGGTCTGGATATTCAGCCACTAGGCATTTAAATGCTGGTGGAGTGGATTCAAACCCATCTTGCTGTAGAACTGTCAAGGAACCAAACATTTTATTACACCACAACAAGAAATAAATGTATAAAGAACTGTATATATTTTTATTTCAAATACACAAATTTTATAATATTACTAAGGAAAAAGTTAGTAGGACAGATAGAATTGTAATGGCTAGAAAATAAGTTCTCTACTTATATGAGGCAACCAACTCAATACTTGAGAGTACAGCATTTGTGATTGACTTCAAATATAACCCCTGTTTCATATGAGGTTGCTTATACACGTCCATCCATGTAGACCACACGCGAGATTGCTGGTTCAGTGTTATAAAAAAATCTGATATTTAAAGTGATCAATAATAACAAATAATCAAGAACGAGAGTAAATTTTGAATACCTTTAGCATTTAATTTGGGTCCATTTGGCATTTTTTCAAAATCAGCTAGCTCCTATAAAACAAGGTTTTTGAGAGATATAATTAGATTTACTTTGTTTTTAAGCCCACACATCAAGATAATCCCTGATATTAAAAAAAATGACTATTAAAATTTATGAGTGGTACTTTTTGTCAGTTGAAGGTGCTGAACATGACTTATACAAGAACTAACCAAGTCTGATACTCCATTTTATTAATTTCACAAACATAAAATATATTTCTGATAAGTACTAACAACAGCTATATTGATAAAATATATGTGTCATATACTTTGGTTTGAACATATAATAACGAAATAAACTCCCTTTAAACTAGTTCAAACCAGAACCATGTAGCACACACAATTCGGTGATTTCAGTGAATTTTAAACCACACATTCAAGCCTAATCCTGGATTTATACCTGCCAAATAAAAGAAGCTTTTACTACAATTCCCATACCCATATATGTTGTTTATTGCAGCTCAACTGCATCTATGTTGCTGCTAGTATTGTTATGGTAACATTTTGCAGCCGATCACCAGGATTTAATTCCTTAGTCATCTTGACAAGAAGAGAATAAGCGTTTTCACTCGTACGTCACAACTGGTGAACATTCATTCTTGTAGACATTACCTTGTTTACATTACTATAATCAGTAATTTGTGAGAAATGTAGGGCTATCCTATCCTAGACATTTGACTAATTTTAAATATATTCCAATGTATCAAGGTGACAATATTTTACGTATAAAAAGTAAACCGTGAAAAGAAAACTGAAAAGTGGCATTGACTTAACTATGAAATAATATGAATAGATCTTAATTCTTCGACGAACTTTATGAAACCAAAATTTATTCCAATATTCTCCATCCAGAAAATATAATTTCGAAAATCAAGTTGCTTATCTACGTTTATAAAAACGGTTGTTAAAAGCATTTCTGATGTGTAGCATACCCTCAAGGTTCCTTACTTGGATTAGAGAAGACACAGCTACCATGTCCTCTTTTTTGGCAGGACGTATGACCATGCTTTCGTTACTATCCATTTTATGCAAGGAACTTTGACTTAATAGAGGTTTATAAATTTATCATATCTGATGAAATAAAAAACTATTTAGGTTAGGAGTGAAATGTGAACAACATGCCAAACTCAAACAAAACAATAAAATGTCAAAATTGTCAAATGTCAAAGCAGTGCTGCTACCTGATTGAAAATTTTACCCCTGAAACATTTTAAAAAATCCTTATCTTTAGACCTCAAGTCCCAAAATCGATTCAGACAAATAAGTATGTGGAGTCCTTGCAATATGACGACAACTCCTATCAGTGCATCGTTCATACTAACGGTACTTAATTCGATTGAACTACTCCCGTGATCTTCATCACATACGTTCTAAATAGACCGCAACTAGTTCGGTACAAATGTAGTTTTGTATTCAGTACGTTTGATCCTAATTTTATTTTAACTTTTAATAGGTACTAACAAATAGAGGCTTTACGACAAAATAACACTATATTTGCTCCCATGCTAGAGAAAACACGAGTTTAGTAAGCCGCACCAGCCGCAGACCCACTTGCCTAAGTGGGTCTTCGACCTTCGACCTTAAACCGCTTTGAAGGTGTTAAGCACTATTTGACTTTATTGTACTGGAATAATGTGTAGATAGGAAAAAAAATGTTTTTTTTTTATTATAACGGTATATTTATTCATAAAGTAAAGTAATATACATTTTAATAATTAGTCTACAATAATTTTACACGTTTGTGACTGCTGGCCACAAACGAAACTAACCAATTGTACAGAATTTGTATAAAAATATTGTTCAAAATTATGTCAATGTTACTCTATAGTAGGGTATTTTACATTTGTAGTGATTTTAATCTAATAACACGAATGTGTTCTATACTATCGCCTAAACTACATATATTTACAATTTATTTTAATTTACGTACTATTTTTTATAATTAAACGTAACATATAACATAGGAATATAATACTATAAAAATAATATTGTAAATAAATTGCATGTTGCATTTCTATTAGAACTGAATCCGAAAAAAGAAACGTCACATTGTCATAAGTGAACACTAGTCAGTGCTTTAGTGCGTAACTAGAGAAAATGCTATATTTATGAATTCATATTTACGTTATTCCCAAGTTTCTTTTTTTTTAATATTTTTTAGTAATTATATTTTTACAATAAGCATAAGTGCGGAAATAAAAAATAGTGCAATAGATTTTAATATAAAAATGATTGACGCCAGCGTTTAATTTTGGCTGTAAGTTTGATATTAAATTTTACCGAGATTTAATAATAAAATAATAAATTTAAATTACATCTGGCTTGGAACACGTTTGCTTCAGGATTGGTGTAAAATTGGTTAATGCACTTTTTCGTCTCTATATACCTAAGTTGTTTACAGGATTTCTTGGGAAGAATGCGATAAATTAGAATAAATGACAATTAATACACAAAAATAGTTCAGGATAATAATAATTATTTTTCTTAGAAATTCTTCATTTAATTTTGGAAGACAATTATTCTCTCATGAATAACAGAAATCTAAAAATCTAACATTTTTTTTCTTAGAATGAGGTATAATACATACATCGGTGAGTGCACGCTTACAAAAAGCAAACACATCATATTGCAAAATAACGCTTTTCAAGCGCGGTGGAATATCGAAAGAGTCAGGACCCTTAGATAACAACCTGATAATAAATCGGCACAGCCCGAAGTCACCGTCATCATAGGATTTACCGTGGCGGGCGATGTCCGGCGACGTCGAGCGGCAGCGGGCGACGTCCAGCGCGATCCGGCGGCACTGAACCGCGTCAGTCCGGCAGCACGGTACGGTAGAGTGACAGCGGTCGACGACGGGCGCGGTCGGGTGACACCGGACGGTGCGGGGCGAGGCCGGGCCGCGCCGTGCGGCGTCGCCGTCGCCGGGCGGGCGGCGCGCGCGGGGAGCGCCGGGGCGGCGACGTCAGTGCGCGTAGTCGTGGCGCAAGGCGAAGTCGGCGGCGTACGCGCCCGCCCAGCCGCCGCCCGCCGTGCTCGTGCTCACGTCCGTCGAGGAAGCGGCTGCGGGGAGATAACGTCGTGTACTATTTATTACGGATTTTCACCGGTCATTGTACGTTATAAAAATGCAACGAATAATCGTTATGTGATCGGCCGAGGAGACTACTTACAAAGTTGTGATCCGAGTTTTAGCGATGTACCGGACGACGCTCTCGATTCTGGGCTGCGATTGATTTTTGAATCGCTATCTGGAATCATTAATAAAAGGGATTTAAATTCGCAAAAAGATATCTAAAATAGTTTCGTAGGGTAAGTTTTTTTTTATAAAATTGAAGTAGTAAACGAGCGTGTAGTCCACGACGGTAAGGTCACTCATCGTCCACGGACATGAGGGTACGTACCGGCGGGCAGCAGCGCGTGCGGCTCGCGGCGCAGCGCCTGCGCCTTGAGCAGCTTGCTCATGGTGTTGCGCGGCGTGGGCGGCGGCCGCTCCAGCGCGCGCCCGTGCGCCGCGCTCATGTGCCGCTCCAGCAGGTACCTGCCGCGTATAACGTACATCCTGAGGCGTCTATCTTGATTAACTCTAAGTCTAACTTCAAACTCTAAAATATTACTTTTCAGACGACAAATTTTTTTTGGTCCATCGGACGCATGTCGCATTACACTCGACCGCAGGGTACTTAATCTCGAGTCAGGTTATGAGCAATCCGTATGAGGAACGAACCGTCGCTCGAAGCGCTCCTGGCAGAAGCCGCAGCGGAAGAGGCGGCGGCGCGGCGCGGCCGCCACGGCCGGCGCGCTGCCCTCGTGCGACTTGCTGTGCGCCAGCAGGTTGTACCTGCGGGAAAATTATTCAGCATTAGATGAATATATTTCTAAAAGCAATGATGTGTACTTTAAAGCATTTGATTTTACTTTTACATTGTACTAAGGTGAAATAAGATCAAATGTCTTTATTTTGAATAAGCCTATGGGGCCCCATAGGCCCCACTTACACCTGTTAGTTACGTTCGGGGGCCCCTCGCTTACGCATCCCCATTTTTGTCACGTCGATATAGACTATTATCGAGGCTCCCGTAATCGTTATCTACAATTTTTTGTCTTTATATTGCTGTTTTCTTTACTGAGGCTGCGTAATTTTCTCACTACCTCATAAAAGCTCCGTTGTGCCGCTTGAGATGCGAGCGCGTCATGAGCGCCCCCAGGGGCCCGCGCCCCACGCCCAGTACAGTACGGCGGTGCCTCACCTCTCGGAGAAGCGCTTCCCGCAGACGGCGCACTCGTGCCGCTTCTCGCCGCTGTGGATGCGCTTGTGCCGCTTGAGATGCGAGCGCGTCATGAGCGCCAGCCCGCACACGTCGCACGCGTGCGGCTTCACGCCCGAGTGCGACAGCTTGTGCATCTTGAACGACGACGTGTGGATGAACGACTTGCCGCACAAGTCGCACTGGAAACGATTACGATATCTTAATTATTGACACATTTACAATACACATACAATATTTCCTCTATATTCATGTATATTGTAGAAATATTGTAATCATGTTACACTTCCTAGATGGTGAATCAAAAGTAGATATGTGGACGTAATTTGAGAGTTATTTTTAAGGATGTGTTTCACTTCTTTGAGGTTTTTTAATTTGAAAGGTTTTTCTACTTAACCTAGAAATCTGTTTGAAGGAAAACTGGCAATGTTTTATTGTAGATTTCGCCTCATAGTTTTAATAATTTTATTGTATACAGTAATATCTGTTAGCAATGTTACTTTTATAGTCGTCCATCAATTAATTCGTTTCGATTTACAATTTAAATTAGTGTCCATGTTTTATCTATACATATAAATAAAATTGAAGTGTCTGTTTGTAATATCAAAAAAACAGCTTTTTACCAAATGCAAATGGAAGTATATAGGATACTAATAACAAAACAGCAATTACTAAAATTTTTGTCTGTCTG
>MOOZ01001132.1:220744-231554 GCA_002930495.1 Cecropterus lyciades
CTACGGTGGCACTTACAAATTGTCAATTACAATATTTTTTCTTACACTACCACCGGATCGGAACACGGCTCCAACTGAGAAGATCCGGCAAGAAACTCAGTGGGTTTGTCTTTTTTTTTCCTTGTATTACTTTGTATATATATATTTTTTTATCTACATCTATTCGTTGTAAAAGAACAGCGCTACTGTGTTTTGATTATCAGAGTATGGTGGCTCTCAAGTGCTGTATATGGATCCATTGTCCAATAAAATCGATTGTTGCATCAATATCATAAAAAAATAAAGTCATACCTTAGACACGTACTTTGAACAACATAATTAGAAAAAAAAACTGATATACACAACTGCAAATTCAAAGAAGACACCAGGCAGCATTGTTTGCATAAATTGAGTATATTGTTTACAAAGAACTCAACGTCAGATTGTTTATATGACTAATTACGGCAGTGCCTGCAACGGGTCGTGACGAGACGACTCACCCTCGAACCCTTGCATACTCACCGCTCGGCAGGTGAATCGCCACTATCGCCAGCCATCCGTGTAAGTTAACGGCCAGTCACACTCAACCCGCCACCGGCACCACTCGCCACCCGGAACGCAACGAGCTTTGCGTTCTAGTTGTGAAATTCTATAACGTTATTTTATATTCGAATATTCAGTGCGCGAAACGATTAAATTAATTCAATTTGAATAATTTACGTTATTTGTGCTATTTTGTAATTGTGTCCATTCTAATTGGATTTTGGAGGGAAACAAAGTTTTGTGAGGGAATACTGTATCTACTTCTGAATCGAAAGTTGGTACGTAAGCTTTGTTTTAGTTTTGAATAATATTGTATTGTATTTGATTTATACGAAGCGCGCATAGACTCGCCTATTGTGTAGGTGTCAAACAATCACCCTTAAGCAACGTCGATCTTGGTCGGTAATTAGATGGGTGACCACCAGTGGCAAAATTTCAAACGCGCTGCTGTGCTTGGGAGGGCACCTGAACCTCTCGAACCTGGTTATAGTTGTAGTTGTCTTGTATTATAAGATAGCGGTCATTAACCCTGACCGTAGATTCATTCATTCATTTCAAAATATTCGATATTAACCCGTAATCCCCTTCATCAATGAAGGATAACACACGTTAAGGTAGGTACATTAAAGTAAATAATCTAAATATTACCGGCCTAACTTAGAAAATGACTCATGACCCTCCATGAAAAATTTTGGGTATCGCTGATTTATATCAAAAGGATATTTTTAAGTTTGCTCCCTTTTATTATTGTTGTTACAACTTACAAGGATATTTGTTTATCTATAGTCCTAAAATCAATGGTTTTAGCTTTATAGAGGTTACCTATGTTATGTTTATAAATAACAATTACTGTAACAGTAACAGGAAAGTAGACAAAAGTTAGAGCTATTGTCTATTTTTCTTTATCGTAGACGATATGAAGTAGAATACATTAGGATCAAAATAAGTTTTAAAAATAAATACATTAACAACTATATGACTCTTGAAAAAATCTAGTAAGAAAGTTATTAAAGTTAGTCAGAAAGCCAAGAAGCCAAGGCCGTAAAAAGCTATAAAAAATATATGAAGAACAATGTATATACGTCAATGTTCTTAATTCAAATGTAACGTATCTTACGCTCGCTATGACTTTTTGTGGGTAAGTCATGGTGTGCGGTGTCTGATATTTACGCTCCAGTGGCCTGATTGCACGTCTCTGCATAAATTGACCGTCTTTAACAGACTGGAATACTTAAAAAGTAATTTGTTTTATAATTACTAGGTAATACTGACAGCTTCGCTATTCGCAGCTATTTATATGTTATCCGTGCAAGGAGACATTTTTTTTAAATATAAAGATTTTACCGGCAATTCTGTTACCTACCACTGCAAAACCATAAAATATTGCTTAAACTTAAAATAACATTTTGAATTTAGCAATGATAATAATAATTGCTTGATATTTACTATTTTCAAGTAACATACCAACACCCTGACATTAATTGGCTTGAGAATTATTTCGCCCGTCCACCATATTGTTTAATGTTTAGATTCTAAACTTTAGCAATACCATCATTTAACTTTTAACGCTTTAATAGAAAAAATAGTTACTTTGTATTGATTGAACTTATGAACTGAAAATATTATCATGGTCTTTATCAATGCATTAGATTGAAATTTAAGTGACCTTAATAAAAATACGTAATAAAAACGTACTCAAATAGTATGCTACATTTAGTAGTTACCTACCTCACAGCAATTTAATTTATCACTTGCGACATCTCAATTTAGTTGATTGGCAACTGTGTAAGTATCTCATTTTAATTTTCTTGCAAATCAATGTGCCGTAATGACTTGATGTAATTAACACAACGAAACCAAACAGTTTCGTGAATTCGCGTGATATTACACTATTAGATCTGTTGTGACCAATGTCTAAGCGTTCGTAGGTATTTAAGATTGAATTCGACCTGATTCGATATACGACACTTAACATTGAATCACGATACGATAACTTTTCGGTAGGCGTATTTAACATTTAGATTCAAGTTGTCAAACATTTATTTCCTTACTCATCTGATACTGATAATCCAGAGTATCGCTAATGTGGTTCCATAGCTCATTTACACTCGTAAGGTGTGTACTACCACAACTATACGGTGTGTGCGATGTAGTGGCTCCTTGGACCGTGACGACAACGGGCAGACCCAGTTAGGCACGAGACCACGCCAATGAATCGCCTTAAATAATAGTAAAAACCTGCAATGCATGTTTAGCATGAAATGGGAGAATCATAATATCTATAATGAGCGTCAACATGGCTATCCACTGTTCGTACTAAAAATATTAAAGGAAAATAAAATTAATAGTTCTAATTACCGCGATGAAGATCATAAAATCTAATTTTGTTAAAGGCCTCGGATTATTAAAATAGATTCGTCGGGTGGTTTAATCGATTTTTAGGGGACAAAAATTTATAAAATAAAATTACTTACAACTTCTTCTTGCAGTAATAAAGATAAATATATAATTAAAGTGTCAATTTACGTCTACTAAAAATAGAAATTATTTTGTAATTAATTTAACTTATTACGCAAACCATGCTACTAATCCATTAACCTGCATACCACTTCAAATACAATTTAAAAAATACTGAGAATTATAACGTACCTAAACATTTCTATAAACGCATTGCCCTTTGTATTTGCAAGCCTTCAGAATTGTATTATCCAATGAATAAACAGTATTCTATAATTAGTTTTCCTGGCATGTTACAAGTTCTAACTAGCTTTTTTACTAAAATATTTTGCGACGAAAGCAATATACTACACGATACGATCATTGTTGCAAACGTAAGCGTTCTTGGTTCCTTTTAGTAGTGAACTCTTATATTTATTTGACTAATACTTAAATAAGACGGGAATTATCAATTAAAGTTTAATTTTGAAAATAACCCTCTTATATATTAGTATCGTACTTATATTAGTTTTATAGAGACGGAAAATTTAACGTAAAACCTTTGACAATGGGTCATATAAAATGAAGATCGACAGATAATTTCTTAACAAAGAAAGCAGGACTATTGAGTCACCATTCAGAATATTCTGGTCGAGGATTCCGTTACATACTTGTGCTGTGGATTGCTGTGCACAAAACGAAGGGTTGGGTTCGGGTGTCGGAAGTAGAACCTGTATTCGGCGCACATGAGTGGGTTCGTGGATAGGGTCGTCACGGATCCTCAGTTTTGCTCCAAACTACAGCTTTATGGCTTCCATAAAACGGCTGTTGAAATAGTGATAAGGAATTTTGGGACAAAAAGCCCGACAAAAGTCTGTCAAGGTACCTAATGTGTGTAATAGCGTGCGCGAGTTATTAAATCCAAATTTTATTCATGAAATTAACCTTAGATAAAATTTAAATAATTTGATCATAAAACTAGTTACCTACATACCAAACAAACAGTAAATATGAACTTTGTGGTATACATCATTTTATATTTATATTCATTAAGCTTTGGATAAAGATCCCCTCATGGGATATCTGTTCTGTTGTTAGCCATTCACGTCCGATAAGGGCATGTTATTTTGACCATATTTTATATCGACTATGTAAATTTGGATCTGTGTTATGATTACATAATGCTTAAGTTTTATTTTAATTAATAAGCAAATGAAATGAGCCCTTGGGCTCACTCTAATGTCAGATAATATGATACGACCAAGAAATAAATATATGCATTCTTCAATGATATTCTAATCTACTTATGTGGTATTTTAACAACACTTTTTCTGAATCAGGTCAGTAGAGATATATTTTGATTTAGATTAACTTAAGAGATATTATTTGTAAACCTTTCTTACTCCATCGCATTACCTGCATTTTACCAATTTTTCTCAATAAATAACTTAATTATGAAAAACGTCCAGGATTCAAAATGATTTTGTTTATTTAATATATTTTTTTACTGAATTTAAACTTTTAAAATAGTCTTCACTTCGCATTAAGGTGGTTCATTACAAGAAAGCGATGAGAAACTCCAAATCGCACGTCTTTTAAAAGTTTCATAGACAATACCAAATTTACGCCAATGAAGTACACAGAGCTGGAGACCGCTGCTTCGGACCACACAGTTTTATCTGTCAATTAATCACATGTTTTAGACTTTTAGAAGGTACTATTTAACTCAGCGTATGCTTGATCTGTTTAAACTTTATTTTTGTGAGATTGATATGATCTGGTGGATTGATTGATATGAGATGATAAGTTTCAAAATAATGATATAGTCACCCTACACAAACTATAAAATACTCGTACAATTATTTTCTATACTCCACTGAATTCTAGAGAGATGAAGTAAAGTCTGGTACTGTAACAGTGGTTCCGAGCGAGTTAAGACGGCGGCGGCGCTGGAGCGCGCAACGCGGTCAGACCTCTGAGCGTTGGCGTCATCAACGACGTGTTGCTCGTGTTTTTTATTACATACTAATAACAATTTACATACTTCTACCAATTTACATCACAGAAAGTAATGTATTTCAACAATGTCCTGTCCTGTAAATAAAGGTAGATACATGCATAGTCGTTACTCATCTGTAACTCAGTCATCTTTTGCACAAATGTTGTATGCATTTTCACAAAGAATGTCTAAAATCTCACAATAAGTCTTACGTAATAATAATACTTGGAGTCTAAAGTTACAGTCAGGTCAGGAATTTCATTTGTAAAGATGTAACCTTTTTTGTTGTATTGTTTTCCGCTCTAAATGTTATAAGCACAATACACAAAACTTAGGAAAAGTTAGCAATCATTCAACGTTGAAATTTACTCTTGGTTCCTTCCAAGGATAGTCTGAAAAGGCAGCTGAGGCGCCTGGCACGAGGCTGATGTTCACAAACAATTTTACATGTAAATGACGGGCGGAAGAAAGCGAAATTAGCGGGCGATCGCTGCAGCGATTTTGATATTTTCCGCTTTCTAAATACAGCACCGCAGATCTTAGGCCTCATGTGCAGTCAACGGATGGCTTCAAAAGAACTACTCGTAGCGATATAAAGCACATTTTAAGTTACGTCATTGTTATACAATATAATTATTTGATTGTGACTCTGGCACCGTATCAGTATATTGGCTAGCTCACTAAACTATCTAGTTAATCATAATTTTTTAATACTTTTGTTTCCAAGCTGCTTATTAAAACATTGTTATTAAAACATGGAACTTTGTTATTAAAACATGGCGTATCTTGAGTGGAACAATACTTAAGCTTTTTAATGAATTAGGTGATAAAAAAGTTATCATACATTGGTATGAGACCAATATATGATAACTTTTTACCGCCTTTAGCCTAATTAATAGTAAAAAAATATTGATATAAATTACGATATAAATAACCAAATAGAGATACACAGGATTTATATTTGGTATTTTATCAGCTTCCTTCACATACCCTCACGCTAGACATGATTGATTAAGAAATTACGGGAAGTCGTTCATTTCGTTATGTCCGAAACTTAAATGGTTGTTAAAAAATTCTCGATTCAAACAAATATATGTAACCTTCTGAACGGTAATAAGCGTATCGATTTCTTCTTTAGTACTCGTTTTCATGCTTCAGATATCAATTTTAATTAAAATAGATAACATGACGTGGCAGCGGCTATTTTTTCACTTTCATTCTTTACGATTACTTTCATCCTCACGTGGCTGCATTCAGTTTATTGTTTAGTTTTAATTATGACTGCTTATGATTGTGATTTAAAAAGGAGTTAGGGAGTAATTATCTCCTAGATTTTTTAACCGTAAGACAAGCAAAACTATGAAATTGCTCGCACTTTCCTTGCATAGGAATGTAATTGATTTTTGTAGCGTCATTAATCTAGTTGCAACATATCGGCATTATAATCTCGGCAGCGCTCACACAGGTGTGGGTATTCAGAGAGTGCGGCAAGCAGCGCGAAAATGTTCGGGCTCCATGACCAATTAAAATGACAAGTCGGTCTATGGACATATCAGTTACATCTTAAGTGATATATTTGATTACGCTTTCTTTGCTTTCTATGCTGCTCACATGTTTCTTGTATAATATTGAAAAGACATTTATTAAATATATTCAATTAAAAAGAAACACGAGAATTACATCTTCCCCAACCCAGCAACCCAATCTTAGTAAAATTCTGTACCTTCTTGTTCTTAACATTGAAAGTATTATTGAATATAGCCCACCATTACCTCAGGTACCCACTACAAGTACCTGTACTTGTAGTAGGTACCTGAGGTAATGGTGGGCTATATTCTGAAATAGTCTCTGAAATTCGTCAAGGTAATAAAAAAAAAAGTTCTACAGTAGCCCACGGACTGCAAAGAGAGAATTTTTGAGAGAGGCCAGCAAGTTGCAAGGAGGGGGTCGCTACCCGCTTGACGGTTGTATGGTTGACCGCCGTCTAAAACGGTTTTAAATTTAGGTTAAACAAATATTTTTAGATAATCTTTATCAAATAAGAATGATTAAAATAGTCTGTGTTTAGGTTAATGTTGACCGATAATAAATAAATAAATAATATGTTTCGCAGGTGGTGCGGCGTGAGTCGCGGCATGCGGACGGCACGGTAGCGGCAGGATGGCCGCGCTGCTGTGGCTGGCGGCGCTCGCGCTCGTCGCGCCGGCGCCTTCTGCATCACAAGGTACTTCGCGAAAAAATCCTGACTATTCTCGGTAGAATGTCCTCATGCTCAAATTACTTCATCACTGCTGACAATGTTGATATTTTTAATGACGTCAGATGTATTATATATTTGGTAATGATCAATGGTAATGATGATAATTTGGTAATAAAACGGTGAATGGAGGTCCAGTCAGTACTATTTTTTTAACGAGAATATGATCACGTGTAACACACCACAGTTGTGATGTAGATGCTGAATATTTAGCTGAATCAAGTTTAAATGTTATATTTAAAACTAAAAATCGTAGGTATATATCTTAAAATTCAGATCCTACAGCTAAGTCAACTTTCATTACAATTGGCGATCAATTTGCAATCGTCTTACCCATTACTCTTGTTCACGTTAATTCTGGTGTCGTAAACAATAGCGTATTGGTCGGAGATGATGAATGGGGGTATAACGGAAACCATAATTGGACATTTCGTTACGTTTTCATTGTTCTGGCATGCAGGGAACGGCTCGATATAATCGCCGTCAATATCGCCCCAGATTTACGTTCCTCACGCTATCGTAGAATAAGACTGTCCCAGAACGTTTAACTGTTTTGATAATCATTATAGTTAAAGATTTTTCGGACAGGAGATAAATCGAATTAAATTGACTAACTATGTGCGAAGTATTAAGAATAGGACAAGAACAATCGGGCTCTGTAAATGGACATCGTCAATAATTTTATTTCATTTTTGCTAAATAGTAAATGATAATAGCTGTCTGTAAAAGATAGTCAGAAGAAGGGACTATTACTCATATTAATTAATTAATTAATTAATTAATTAGTGATCTGTTGATATATGTAAGTCTAATTTGTAAAAGTGCTGCTCCAATCACCTCGGATAGTACCTATTATTGAACCATTTTCATGTATTTTACAAAAGCCCACTAACACGAGTGAATCTAATTTGAAATATAGTCCTTTTGGCTCCTACTTAAAGCAGTGCGTCAATTAAAATATTCAATTTTTTAAATTTCCATGCAGTAATTATATTAAAAAATAAGGTCAGATATTCAACAACCCCCGGAAACGTAAATCAGCAATGAAACCATTCCGCATGCTACGTATATTTTATAGATTCTTTCGACCCCTTTCTCGAAGGGTGTTTACCTTTGGACGCCGTTCAAGTCCGAACGAGGTCACTCTCGGCACACGTCGCCACTGTAGTTTGGTATTTATTTACTTGCAGCTATTGAGTTTCATATTCTAGTCTAGATGTCAGGTGTCGGGTGAAGAGTAGAACAATATTGTCTGTTTCAAGAGTATTTAATTGATTTGATTTACTTTTAAAAATTAATTTAAGTTGGTGCTTTTAGTGAAATGATACACTTGGATAGTTGCATATTATTATTATTTCAATAACTGATTTCGGCCTTCAGTGTACCTATCGATCACATTTTTTCAAACTATGCTCAGTGCGCTTTGCATCAAATATTTCACATTAGTTCATTGGCATTAAAATAAAAATCGAATTAGATCAAGGATGATTTTACTAACATCCTGACATTTTAAACATTTACTGGCTAAATTGCAACAAAAAAATTTTACACGTTAACCACTATGATTGTAGGATAGGATTTCCATCAAGGATGTTAACAACGTGTTTCCTGAAGTTTCCAACTGATCAGACCAACACAACAAGCAATCAATCCTTACAATGGTGTCATTTAAAAAAAATGGATAAATAGCATTTGCATAGCGGACGCTATTACCGCTTATCCGGGCGGTTTCTATCCTAACACTTCTAAGAAAATTAGCTTACCTATTTTAAACAAGCTATTACATCAGCTGACCTTCCGAAAGATTATTTTTAAAATGTTAATTTAATTATTCTTTATAGGTACATTATTATTAAAGTGATTTTTTTATCCAAGTTGCCATTATTTTTAATTTAGACTCTTATAAATCTACAACTCTTCCTACGTACTCGAAATTTATTTTGGCCTTTATGTTAGTTTCATCACAAAGTGCACTTTGAATATAGAAGGTCAGGCGGAAGTCTTAATAATTAATTTAGAATTCCATCCCGGATATGGGTGTCGATGTATATAATAAAATGTCTTTGTGTCTTTTTATCCACATAGAAAAAGTTCAGTTATTACCTATTAGCAGACACTTTAAATTATATTATTAAACAAAATACAATCTGCCTATCGCCCAATGGTGCATTGCGCGTCCTCGACCTTATTAATCTGTTGTGAGACACGTATTTTAAATGATGGTTGGAGAGGTGATAAGGTAAGAATGTATGTATAAGGTAAGAATAAGAAGTTAGAATGTTTAGTGCGCCGACGTGTGTCCAATCACATTCTTGTAACCAAACGGAACCGCTTCTTTGTGTGGCGACATTGGCGTGACATAAGTTATATGAATCTATCAATTAACCAACCATTGAAGGAACCCTTCATAAGTAAACCATTCCTTTGATTGGGTGAGTGACCGCAGCGAAGTCAGCCGTAATAGGTAATTAATGTGTTACCTGCAGAGTGCACTATGCCGGCACACGCCAACATTTGCATACGGCCGCCTGTTCCGTGATGTTTACCGTTTTTATTTACATTTTCTTGACAGCTTGTTCTAAAGAGGAAAGAGTAACTATACCTAATGCTTCTTTGTAGCTGCTATAGATTTCTATTAAGTATGTAACTAGTAATCAAGGTGGCAAAGCCCTCTGTTGTTAATCATTGGACGCAAAACTCTAGCACACAATAGTGGTAAGATATTTTTATCCGAGGCGTTCTAAATCATTCTTGAACAGACACGGTACTCCCCGTACCGTGTCTGTGGTAGATCGCAGGTAGAATTTTAATCTTATATAGCGTTGATTGCAAATGTCCTTAGGCGACAGTTGCCACATACCATGAGGTGAATTGCATAAGACTTTTGAAAGGAGTTCAAGTAGCCGAAGTTCATAATGCCCGATGCATTATGAACTTCGGCTACTTGAACTCAAACCTTTGTTCTTCGAATAGTTCAATGTGCTCGTATCAGTTGATCTAATGAAAGCTGAGTGCAGCTTGCCAGGTAACAATCAACAGCACATAAGTGTAACATGTTTCCTTGAAGCGATTTCATTTATTGGTCCTGCGAATATACAGGTCGAACTTAACGCTAGCTATTGAGGATTAATTCTTTGCCACGGAATTGAACCCTTTGTTGATTCCCTGCAACCAGTGAAGAGAGTGATAACGACACGTTGTCATTCTTATATTTTATATCTTGATTTTTTTTTATAGGTGAACTATCAAAAATTTGACAATTTATATAAATTTGGAGACTATTTAGGCCTAATTATTCCATCTACGCCCAAATTATGTTTTAAATGATCTCTGCTTGATAATGTTACTTATTTTAATTAGTATATTGTAAAAGTAGACATCTATATACTCAACCTTCGATATGAGTAGAGCCGCACTTAAAGTGCTTTGTTATCACTGAAGACTAAGTTTGAACGCCTTGTATAATTAGTTCTCATAACTTATCCTTAACCTAACATATATAATATATATGGATATATATAATTAACCTAAATAACATATACTTCAAACAAAACACAGCAGCGCTTAACACTGTTTTGCATATAAGGCAGATAAGG
>MOOZ01001132.1:257629-278169 GCA_002930495.1 Cecropterus lyciades
GATTTGGTGTTAATAAAAATAAAATAACACAAATTAAAAAATAACTTTTCTAAGGATATCTACAGATGTGTTGCTACCCCTGAGAATTAACATGTAACACCTTGGAAAAGCATGTCTCTGATAATAGATTTCTACCTATGAAATTGCAGTTTTTCATGAAATAAATGAAGCTTTCTATTTTTTCTATATTTTTTATTTCTATTAATCAAAGTTATCACCCATACAATCAATTAATCTTTGCCAACGCATGGGTAGCTTATTGATGCTCTTCTTGAAGAAATCAGCTGGATGGAAGGCAACAAATTCTTCAAAGGCATTTTGTACTGCCTCTCGGATATGGATTTTTTTTCGCGCCAATAAGTTATCAAAATTCTGGAAAAAGTAGAAGTCTGTAGGTGCAAGGTCTGGTAAGTACGGCGGATGCCGGACAACTTCCAACCCCAACTGTTGTATGTTGGAGACCAGTGTGTGTGTGCTGTGCAGTATGAGGTCACGCGTTGTCGTGCAGGAGCAGTGGAGCCGAACGATTGACCAAAGCTGATTGGAGGCTTGTGAGCTTCTTCATCATTGTATTCAGTTCTTCACAGTACACATCTGCTCATCCCGTTTGGTAAAAAGCTGTGATGATGATGGTTACACCCGCGTTAGACCACCAAACAGAGATCATCACTTTTCTAGGGGTGAGTTTTCGTTTAGGGCATTGTTCGCGTGCTGAACCAGGGTCCAACCAAGTTGCTGAGCGCTTACGATTGTCGAACAGGATCCATTTCTCGTTACAAGTAACAATGCAGTTCAGAATTCCTTCATTTGTAGGTATGTCTGTTGAGCAGTGCAAGGCACGTCTCGACGCGTACTTCGCGCTGGCAATCATTGAGTTCATGGTACCCCTTACCATACCCACATAGGCTACTTTTTACTACGGTAAACATGATCCAAGCGTGCGGAGCCGCGTGACACAACTAGTAACAAGTAATGTAACATCACTGTAATGACTGCCGCCAGGCGCCGCCGACGGGCGCGCGGCCGCGGCCCGGCGCCGCCGACCGCGTGGACGAGCCGCCGCGCAAGCAGGTCTCCGAGACCGACCTGTACCTGCTCGGCGCCATCGAGAAGCTGGTCTACCGCGTCGACCTCATGGAGAAGCGGCTGCGGAAGGCGGAGGAGAGTCTGCACTATCTGGTCGTTGGCACCGAGACCAAGCCAGGTAAGGTTTAATTTATGACAGATAGATCACTATTATCTGTATCCAAAATTTGCTGTGGGCGGCCCGCTGCATGAGGAGATACATTAGGATGTCATACATTGTGAGGCGTGCCGCATCTATGCACTGCACCAGAAGACGCAACGAAACGAACAAAGAAATGCAACGCGATAACCACAACTGCTCTCTCAAGAGCGCAAGGACGAAGAAGGAAAGCTGCTCTGGAACCTATTTTTTCATTGAAAAAGACATATTTGCTTCTAAATTTTCTTCAGTTTATTTAAAAGTTAAATTTCCGGGCATATCATTATAAATATATCGGTTGTCCCCCAGAGCCGTGTCCGGGCAACTTCACGCGCGTGGGTAGCGGCTGCTACGTGTGGTCGCGCGAGGCGGCGGACTGGAAGGGAGCCAGCGTGTGGTGCCGGCGCCAGCGCGCGGCGCTGCTGGAGCTGCCCGACCGCAAGCAGCGCCGCGTGCTCGAGGCCAAGCTGCTCGCCGATGAACAGCTTAAAGGTACAATTACATATACTAACTTTATTTAAAAAGGGAAATACCTTATCATTACACGAAGTCAGCGTAGCTGACGAATATAAATCTTATATTGACAGGTTATCTTAATATTGTTGTCTACTGTCTCAAATTAGTCACAAGTTCAAAAATATACATAGCTCAAGCTCTAGCTCAAAATGTGTAAAACCTTATATGACATACAAAAATAGTCCGTATTATTTGAAAAATGTAGTTACTTCGGTAACTAATCCAGGAAAAATGTTATTGACTTAAGTTGATCTACGCCTAGTTCATTAATTAGTAAGAAGTAGTCCATAGCTCAGTTAAGGTATAATAAAAACATCCCATTTTAAATAAACTCGTGCTCTAGAAAACGTAACCTAACTCGTAACCCCGATCCCAGGCGACGACTTCTGGACGGGCGGGTTGAACCCGGGCCTGCTGTGGATCTGGTCGCACTCGGCGCGGCCGCTGGACGGCAACGGGACCGTCGCGGGCGACGGGCGCTGCCTGCTGCTGGCGCACGACGCCGCCGCGCGCGGCTACGCGCTGCGCGGCCGCGACTGCGCGCAGCCGCATCGGTTCATCTGCCAGAAGGACGACGACGACGAGCTCGGCAACGAGGTACACGACGCCGCCAGGAGCTACAAGCTCGATAAACCCAAGAACTCCACGGTGATGAGGGATGACGTGTAAATGAACTCGACCCGTGTTTTGAGTAGTTTTGAAACCAGACCCTAAATTATGTTATTCATTATTTGAATTCACATTTGGTCGAAATTCGAACTCGGGACCATATGAAACAGTTGTGATACGAAACAGGTTGTCAAGGAAACACATTCTTTGACCCACTAGACCCACTAGACTCCATGTATAATATTAAAAACGATTACTTTAACAGTTTGTGTATTTATAATTTACTGCTGGATGATTAAGTTATTTATGATAAGTATAATTTCGTAAGTATTCATTCAAAGAATAAAGACTGACAAGCCAATATAGCTTTGTTGTATTTATTTAGAAATAAAAATATAAAACTAAAAACGGGTTATTTTATTCTCTCTTATGTTATTTTATACTTGGGAGGCCCCACAGTCACAAGAAGTCAAAATTTAGTGAAAAGTATTAAGCATTGTGATGTTCTGGTACGAAAGGTGTGACATACAGTGGAGACGTACTTATCACTAACACTTATTGTTCAGGGATAACAACGCATCTGTAGCCAACATTAGGTAACTTACCTCTGCTCTCATATAGGATAGGTTACAGGTCCATAGGCGACAGTGACAGATGGACTGCATGATCGTTTGCTATTTCCATATAAACTCGGATAAAAAAATATTGTTTTTATCCGAGTAGAATTATGGCAAGTAACACAATACCTTTAGGTGATCGAATTTACGTTCGAAACTTCGTTGTACTTCCGTGAAACCTCTTAAGAAATAAGGAGTAAAAAAGAAACAATGAAATCATCTTAATCACTTATATTCTAATTATTTACAAAGATAAGAATCACAACAAAATAACTTACTTAAAATAAATATTTGTTAAAAAGCAGGCTACCGTGCAAAGAGAGCGTCGTTGCACGCCAGCCTCCCGGCCACAAGGAAAGAAAGAATCAAACAATTTCCTTTCTTTTATTGTTTGTTTGCATGCCGCACCCATCCTTTAAGATGTAGAGGCAGTCTTACCAGTAGAAAAGTTTAAGGAATTTTGAAACCCTGCATTTTATTCCGAGGCCCGCGGGTGGTTGTGGCAGGCAAACCCCACTAACCGGGTCTATGACAAACACACTTCAAAGTAACAGCAGTCTATTCATACAATCCGCATAACGTTCACACTCGAACTTTACAACAAAAAGATCGAGTTTACAGAATATTATGGAACAAAATTGAAATGTAGCGACATATTGTTTACAATGGAAGAAACAAACTGCTCTATGAATCGCTATTTATTGTCATTAAATTATTTATGCCAATTTTCAGCAATTGTGACAAGAAGATAGTAAGCGAAAACACGAAGCTTTGACAATATAATTGACAATTCGTTGCAAACCAATTAATAAAAAGATATGATTATTATACGAAATTACATTACGAAATAATTATGAAAAATATTCGTATAATTTTCATTTCAAATTAAATTACGTAATTTACATTTTAAGCATATTATTGCTCTTATGAAACTTTACGGACTAGCTCCTTGTGATAATCATATTGTATCTGGCAACATCATATAAAATCTGTTTTATTTAAAGTAACAAATACGTGTATTCTGTTCAATGCAATTAACATGTTATTTAATATATCTTTTGGCATAAAGTTAGAAAGAAAAGTTTATTAGTCTATTACAAACACAATACAAGGATCTCGTTGGGAAAATGGAATTTGATTTGAATATACATGGAAATAGATATGGTCTAAACGCATCAAGTGGGGTATGATATTAATTAGTAAGTGCTAACAAAAAAGGGTATTTCAACAAAGAAATCACGGAGATATTCACAAATAAATATGTAACCTTGCGAAACTAAACAACTATTTTATCTCTATATTCTCTATAAAAACGCACTCAAGATATGTTTCTGTTATTAATTATGCAGAACAAATTTCAGCCACGTTACAGCCAAAATGTTTTGAAAGCTACACTTGTTTTTTATAATACATAAATGTATTATGTATTTTATTTTCAACCCTGATAAGGCACGCTAATCAAATAAAATGCTTTATATATTTTGTACTTATGGCAATGTAATATCTTTATATAAATATTATATTGACTATGAAATGGTCAGACGACCGCCAAGTGCAGCGGAAAAGCAGTTCGCCTGCACTCAGTGACTAAAGTTGCTAATCGGCAATCACTTGCATTTTTGGTCGCCGTTAGTGTCATACTAAATCTTCGACAATTCAGCGCTAACTAAAGCAGTAACATTACTATTAGAAAAAATATTATAGCGCTGTGTTTTTACTTGTATATATATTTGTTACATTTTTCATTAAAATTACTGTATAAAATGGTGTATTATTATTTACGATTCGCTCATTGTTATCCGTGAGCGGGAAACGTACAAAAACTCCATTTTAAATTACATTCTTTACTTAAACAAGTAAAATAAATGGTGCCGAAAAACAAAATTTCACTATAACGTAATTAAACTGTATTTTAGTAGCTGTTCCCTTGTCTTCAATACTAAACTGTATTTTCTAACTTCTAATCATCGTCAGAAGTGAATAGTATTTTTAGTATGTTAATAAGCTATTTTCAAAAAAAAAACCTTTTAAGTAACAACCGACTGTTAAGGAATACTTTTATAGAATAAAATCCACACAGAAATAGGTAATCTTCAAATATTAAACTATAATATAGAAAGTAATTCAAATATTCAATATTAAGAAGACAAAATTCAGCGTTTTCAGATAAATCATATAAAACAATCTTATACGTATTTTTCAATTTTCAAATAAAAACCAATTTTTAATTAACATTTTAAAGCTCACGTATGTTTTTCATTCCGATTTACAAACTTTATTCACATAACATGTATTTAATGACAAAACATTTCGGACATTAACAATAATTATAATTACAGTTAACGATTATTAAACAAGTGTTTACACTCGAACTGTACATTGCTATCTATCATTAGTCTTTTTGTGTAATGCCTCTAAATAATTAATCAATATATCAATGTACAGTCTTTACACGACTATCTCAACATAAATATGAAGACTAGCACGTTGTGAAAATTTAAAATGTAGTGTGAGAAGGGATGGTGTCTGATAGCCTATTTTGTATGTAAGTAGTCTAATTTCGTCGGAAGCTTTTGGAACTGTCTATCGTTGACGATGATTTATTGAGAGTTAACGTATGAAGCATATGACAGCGAAGGTTAATGTTATTTGTCGTCTTTTAATTCAGATAGATCCGAAACTTCGTAGATAGATGTACATAATAGGCTTTCCAGTTACAAAGGTGAGGCTACACTATGTATATCGTTATTTGTTTCATTCAAACATTCACACAAGTAAGCTTGGTCTATATTTTATTGAATTTAAATGAAATATAGAATAGTATCGAAATAATGTTTTAGCGATCGAATGGTAAATGGACGTGTCACCGCTATATGTACATTTTTATAATATTCAAATCTTTCGGCTAAAGAATTTTTACATCGTACGTATCATCCATACGAAATAGGGTAAGACTCAGCAATTTTCCAAACGATCATTTCTCGTCACGGTCGACAATCGTAACCGAGCTTCGGCGCCATTGATCCAAAAGAAGAGAAACGAACGGTAAATACGGACGTCACGGTCGGAGGTGGAGCGGCGGGCGAGGTCGAGCGGAGGGTCAGTTGAAGTGGAACTTGAACTGGAAGGGGCTGCCGTGCTGGAAGTGGTGGAAGGGCGAGCCGGGGAAGGGCCCGCGCGCCCCCGCGCCCCCCGCGCCCGCCGCCTCCGGGTCCAGCGGGTCGGCGCCCGCGTCGAACTGCGCGCGCTTCTCCGCGTCCGTCAGCACCTGCCGGGGACTTACTTTATTTCACGCCGAAAGATACTATTATACTGTAAACGTGTATCCGGTCCGTTCGTTCTGAAACGGCACGCCATCTCTCTTATCTTTAGGCGTACATAACGCACGGTTATGTACGCCTAAAGATATGAGAGATTTTTATATAACTCGACTTTGACATTGCGTGTAAACTGACAGAACTTTATATACTTAGAATTAGGTATCAGGTATGCGATATTTTTATATATTATATATATATATATTTTTATATAATATTGTAGTTGCAAACGAGTAAGCCGTCGATCACTGAAGTCCATGTAAGTGACTTCCAATAAAACAAGAGTTCTATCTGACATCGATCACGGATCGTTATATAGTGTCACCCGGTAGTTGAGTAGTGTATAATCTACACATACCTCCTTAGCGGCGGCGATATCGATGAACTTCTTCTCGGCTATCTTCTTGTCATCCCCGTGGAAGTTGTCAGGATGCCACTTCTGCGCCGCCTTGCGATACGCCTTCACGATCTCCTGCTTGCTGGCCGACCTGACAACAGACGAATATTAAAGAGATTTGTAATTTACACGTATAGACGTCCGTTATCTACGTCATATCATCGTCACACACACAGTATTAACTATTTCATTATAATTTTATCAACAATAATGCATGTCAACTTTATTATTAACATTGTTTAATTTTTGAACGCCAACATCAACGAAACCAAAAAAGAAACAGAAGCTTTACAATACAAATTAAACAGAGATCACAATATGAATATAATATGTTGGACACAAGCTTTCTCCCCAAGACCGTCCTCTTCCGACTCTTCCTGCAGGCCTACCTGCAGGATACCTGTTTCCCGAGGATAAACTACACCCCCCGCAAATCTAAGATTGTAATGGTAAACCAGGCGGAAAAAAAAACCCTTCCGCCTGGCTGCCAATAAAGGGCCCTCTCGTCGTAACGCGAGGCGGAAGCTCCTTCGTGCATAGGGCTCCGCCCTCAAGATAATTCCGCTGGGTACATCCGCGCAAAGATACTTATGAGATTATTCACGCAGTTCATGGTTCACGATAATGATTATCTTGTATCCAGGTCAGAAAATATCTATGTATCAAATTTCAGCGAAATCCAGCCAGTAGCTTTTGGGTGAAAGAGTAAGAAACATACACACATCCTCACAAATGTTCGCCTTTTCGCCTGTATAATATTAGTATGATAACATTTTATCACTTATTTCGATATTTAACCCACACTTACACAGAAATGTATAAACACTTACATAGATAGATAGATAGATATTAATATATATGTATGTAAGTGTATGCGTGTGTTCGTATGTGTGTTAACATACCTCTTAACACCTAATATTTTGTAGTAATCTCGTTGTTCGGATTGTTTCTGCAGTCTCTGCGCGCGGCTCAGTCCGTCCTTCGCCCGCTGCAAGCCCTCCTCCAGTTCTAAGGCCTCTTTAAATGACTGGATGGCTGTGGAAGCAAATATAAATTATTATTTATGTTTCAGTAAGATGCAGGAATCTAAAGACACAATACAATGCAACGAGACAACAGATGATTACGACGAGTCAAATGACAGATATTATGTGATTAGTTTGTTTTATGAGTAGAAGCGTATTATTGTGTAAGATCATTTGTGATTATTATTGGCAAAAACCCTCATTAGCGGAGTTCCACGTTTAACAGTGGACTTTGAAGGGTAGATGGATAGGTGGATGTACGTAAGCTAACTTGTTGCATACGACTTCGTACATGATGTAAACTATTTATGTTCTTAAGGTGTGGAATATATTTTTTTCAAGTGTCCATGTTAAACTGTTAATTCCTTTAATTTTCTGTATGTTTGCGATTAGGTAGACATAGGTATAATTTTTTTCAGCTCTATAAAAGTTCTTTCGACGGTTTTGAGCTTACGAATTGACACACACGTGTTTTAAGGCACTAACAATTAATATATCGATAGTGCCTAGTACGTAATGTGTCATGTAAATAAGGAAATCGCGACGGTCTTCTGCGTTTTATGTGTCGGTGTAATTACCGGTCGGTACGCGCGGGAGCATCATATGCGTGCGCGTATTTTATGAGCTCGAGTTTACGTGTCTGTGATTTTGCGTGCGTACGCATGGGGATACGCATGTGCGACCGTGCGCGTGTGTATACATGAGCCGGTGTGTGCGTGTGTGCGTGCGTGTGGCGGTACCGTCGTCGAACATGTCGAGGCCGAGCAGCGCGTCCCCGCGGTCGCAGAGCGCGCGCGCGTCGCGGCGCAGCGCCAGCGCGGCGGCGCAGTGCGCCAGCGCCTCCGTGTACAGCTCCTCCTGCGCACACGCGGACCTCGTTACATAGGGTTAGTGCTCCGAAACACGTTTTCGATGGACTCCGCATGTTGCCGATTGACCGATGTCATCTTAATTCCGACGATTCGCGAATTTCTATTGTTTCCAATTTCAATTTCATTCATCGGTAATTCCGCTGATTCGTTTTAAACAGCAAAAAAATTACAACTACTAAAATAATTCGCGGCTAATTCTAAAACAATTGAATTAATTCCTCGAATTTTTTTGGAATTGTTCGTAATTATTGGAATTTATTCAAATCAATGGATTTTTTTAATATTCTATTTATTTCGAATTATTCAATTCAAGTTTCGAATCGAATATTTATATTAATATTCAATTCGTAACGAATAATGCATAAGTTCAAATTAATAGCACACCCCTACTGATAAACTTAATAAATAAGACTAACGTTTCAAATATAAAATTACAGGCATTGCAATCTTTAATACAAAAATAGTAAAACATGAAATGTTACTATATTTGAACGGTAATGACATACCTTGGTGGAACAGCTGCATAGCCACTTATTAGCCTCGAACACGACCAGCGTGACTTCATCTTCCGCCTTCAGCACTTTGTTAGCACTCTCTATGCAGCCGACGAAGTTTTTACTTTCACTGTACTCCTCACAGTCCAATAACAACTTGTCCACTTTCTTCACCTTCTTGTAGAACGGGAAGCACTTCTTGTGTTCCGGATCCAATTTGAGACATTCACGAATTTCCTGTTAATATTTGAAGATTTAATTTGACGAAAAGGTAACACTATCACACCTATTAATACATGCTTAACCTTTTTACAACAGTGTCAAGAAAACGGTTCTGTGGCCTTTTTCTAATGGCGTGAAAATACTTGTAAAGTGCATCCGACATAGTTCTTAAGAATAGCAACAAGTCTTTGCTGGCCACAAACAATTAAAATCCTATCTGGAATTGATAACATATGGGACAATCCAACTCAGTCCTCAAAGGGTAACAACACTTGCAATGCAACTTCAATTAGTAAATCTTTCAATCTATCTGGAATTAATTACACATGTCCATGGATTGCAGTTCCTGATAAATGTAGAAAAGAAAAATGAACGAAATGTATATGAAGATAGTTTAAAATCAATATCAGTACTATAATAAGAAGTTACCTTGAGTGCGTCAGTGACCCTCCCTAACTGATACAGCAGGGTGGCGAGCCGGTAGTACCCGTCGGTGGAGTCCTGCTGCAGCCGGTTGACCGACCTGATGTCTGACACTGCCGACAATAGATCATTCTGTAAACAATAATGTACATGTTATTTCCTATTTTGAGACACTACATAATAAAAGAAATTGTATTCAATTGTACTGTAGTTCTTTGGTTTTAATCTATCATATTAATGTTATAAATGCGAAAGTTTTCGAGGATATATGTGTTCGGTACAAGTACTGTTTTGATCTTGCTGAAATATGTCACACGTATAGTTTATGACCTGGACTAACGCATGGGGTACCCGTTCCGGAGATAAATGTGACGGAAGCAGGCTGCCTGCTTTGTCTTTCACACGGCCCAAACGATTTGATAATTTTGTAAATAATATGCAGTCCACCTGGTGGTAACGCCCAAGGATATACATATTGTGTTAACCGCGATAAGATTACCCCATGAAAGTTGATCACAGATGCGTTACTACCCTTGAACTTTAAGTTAGAACACTTTGGAGAAGTTTTACCCACCGCATCTTTCAAACCAGTGCACAGTGTTTAGCACAGGTATTATCAGGCTGAGACAGGTACGGTAATGGTGCCTTCGAGGTCGAACCGCAGAGGGTTTTATCACATAAAATGTTGTGTGACATATGGGTGATATATGGGTTAGGTGATTAGCATATCGGAATGACCAGCGCGATGTAGCACTCGGCGCGCAGCTGGCGGAGCTGCGCGGACCAGGGGGACAGCTCCAGCAGCTGCGAGGCCAGCTCCAGCGCCGCGCGGTGGTCGCGCCCGCGGTAGTACATCTCCACCAGCCTCAAGTCCTCGGCGAGAGCGTCCATCCGCTCGTACTGGGACAACGCCTCCTCGTTGTATGGGTCGTTTAACGCCTGCACACGGTGTATTATTTTATATGTATCGTAACGACATGATTAACGATATCATTAACATTTTACTATGTTACGGGTATTCACGAGAATACCCGTAACATAGTAAAATGTATCAATTGCACGATAATATTAATCTAAAATCATAGATTTTATTTGTGGATCAATTTTACTTCATATCAGCTCATATAAGAGATAACTGCTTAAGCGCCAATAGACTTTGATCTCAACGAAATGAAAAGCACCAGTAAGATACAAAACTAATCCATGAGGTGAACAATATAATCATGTAAATGTTACATAACAACCAAGTTGGAATGCCTCATAGACGGCCGGACTGGTTTTAGGACTATGTGGAAGACATAGCCTTAGCCACAGTCTCAAATTCTAACCTTTCTATAGTTAGCAAATTGGTAAGTGGACTGGACTTTGGTGATTGATGTGTCGGATATCCGTATCTGTATCCGTATCCGCCGAAATCCGAGGCATCAGAAAAATCCGTATCCGTAACCGTTACTTTTTAGGCGAATCTTAAACGGATCTTTTATACCTATTATTAAATTCATATTTTCTATATATCATATTTAGCTCGTTTATAGTGCAAATATCGAATACGTTGACATTATATGATAGTGTACTTTGCAACGATAGGGAAAATTTTAAACAATGATTGTTTTGATGAAACGTAATTAACTCGTACTAAGGGCACAGGCCGAAACATGTCAATAAAGAAATTGTCGCATCAAGCACACGCGCAGTAAGTAAATTTGTAAGCAAGTAGAGATCCGTATCCGTATCTGCGGATCTATAGACAAATGATCCGTATTTATATCTGTATCCGCGGAACCGGCACTTCTCTAGTAGTTATATACACATAAAAAACTAATTATCGGGTAAATTAAGTAACTAATATGCATCTACTAAAACAGATAGATTTAAAACATTAAAGTGCATATGAATGTTTATTTAAATAGTTGTACAATGTAAACTCACTTCGTTCTATTAACTATTATAATATACGATAACAGTAATCTAATATTACAGTTATCATACAAGCAATAAAATTATCATATCGATAGTGACTATAACTTATCAGCTAAGAGTCATACTTTCTCTTTATTGTTACATTTTTATTGATAATAATTTTTAACTACAAAAATAAAGTTTTTAATTTCACTTACACATAGTTTATTGTAATTAAAATATAAAGTGTGAATAAATATTACGATTAATTATGAAACAGTTCTTTCATTTTACAGAAAGTTTGTCACTGTCAGCTCACTTTTATATTATGAGGTGACAAGTCTTGGTCCTCGGAAGAAGCAATGCATCTGTGATTGTCTTCAGATAGAACCACTATATGAAGTTTACAGATGCCCACGGTAGGCAGGTAGCACTTGCCATCAGGTGAACTACATGCTCATTCTTCCCAACTGATGTCATGAAGTTAAAGATATATTATAAAAAAAAAACTTACAACTACTCTGTAATCTTCTTTGGCTTCCCTGTATTGTGCTAGTTTGAGGTAGACATTGGCTCTGTGCTGCCGTGCCACAGTGAAATCTGCCTTCAGTTCTAGTACCTGAGTGGGAACCAAACACATTGATGAAATTCTCTAAAAAATTATGCGATTATTAAATAATGTTAAAAAGCGTGTGGTGTTTGTGAGATATTTTATGATGACAATAATAACCTTCTAACACCTCACACATTTCTACGATAAAAAGATTTTTTTCTGATTACTCTATTTTTTAACTTAAAGAAAATTATTTTCGATTTTTTAGTTCAGCTTGTTTTAAAAGCGTGTTTTTTTAACTATTCTTAATTTTTCTTATGTTAAATATATAATCAAAACAAAAGCAAAAACAATAATTACTCAATTCATTTTATTTTTCAATATAATGTACATTACAAAACATTGAGAAATACAAGACGATATATTAAATGAAAAGAGATTATTGCTTTCACATTATGTTTTACTTTCATTATAATCTTAACCTTGATAGCTTAAGATTATAATGAAAGTGAAGCATAATTTATGAGCCAACTGAACTTGCGACAATATATTGCAACATGTCACAGAGGGATTTTGTAATCATGTGGGCCATTTACATCACATTTTAAAAGTGTTACACATTTTTACATTTGACTGTTCTGATCTCATATTCATTCATAACCATGCATTAATGGAAGATATTTCTTTAATTATTTACTAAACATGAGTAATTCATAAACATTCATCCATTTCATATATGCATATATTTTTTATCGATGTAGAGAATGTCTGAAACATGCGTTTTCTTACCTTACTGAAGTCTTGCAGAGCAAACTTTGCTTTCCCTAAAGCATAGTACACAGTGCCTCGCTTAAAATATGTGAGGTAGTTGTTAGGATCCCCCTCTAAAACAAAAGTATATTTTTAAGATGTTGCTTAGTTAACAGAATCAAAGTAGGCAACTGAATATTTACATTTATTTAAAGAAGTATAATTGAATCAGTTTTACTACTTTCTAATTTTTAATCATAATTAATTAAAACTTAAAGTTGTTCATTTAATACCATATTAAATGGTATCACTGTATTATTACAAGCCCAATAGTTAAGCCTACACAATAGCATAATAAATAGTGTCCGATCGAAGCTTCGGCTTCGACCACCTTCGGCCAAAAAAGCCACCATTTGCAAAACCTTCGACTTTGACCAAAATTGCCTAAATTGAACAAACTATACAGAATACAAGACACAGCTATGGAGATGGTGAAGAGTAAGGGTAACCGAAAACTCCATTGTAGCTTTGCGTCGCCAGTTATGTACAGAAATCCAAATTATGTGAACTGTTATTATTCTAGATAAGTAGCAAATAAATCTTAATCAGCTGTAGAAGTTATTGATATCCAATCAATATACATCCCAATCTACAAAAATAAAAATCTTTTAAAAATAAATCAGTTTTAGCCAATTTAGAACTGAATTTCTAATGGTTTTTAAACCTATGGCTTCGGCCGAAGGTTGTGGCCATAGCCGAACAATCTATTTCAGCTTCGGCCAAAAATCTCTAATGATAAACCATTAAATATGATAATGCCAATACCAGAAAACAGTTGTACAAACAAATATATTGTACAAGAGCAGTAAATAGTTGTGTCAACTGATATAATCAATGATCTCAGCTGCTTGCCAACTACAATGTAGTGTACAATAATATCTTAATATTGCACAGGCTCCAAATAATACTCTTCTTTTTGTGGCTCGTTACAGGTCAAGGTATAACTAAATTCAATGAAATTAGTAAGCCACTGTAGTAAAAAAGAGGTTAAAAATATTTTATGTAGTTCAATGTAATGTCGTGTAATGGCCTTATTTATGGTACTTATGCATTTTTGTAATATAATATTATTAGTAACTATTATTTAATGAAAGTTTATCGTTAATTACTTTTTATCTATGGTAATGTTATCTATCATGTTTGAAACTGATAAATAAAACAATGAAGTATCATAATCAAAACAGGTATTAATTTACATATGGAAAAATGTAATGAGATTAGTTATTTATGTTTTACGACCAAGTAAAATGTTTGATAGAAAAATATACGTTAAATAAATTAATCATATTATAATCATTGCATCGTTTATAAAGATCATTTATGCTTGAGTATATAAAGCTGTTTTATATTATAGTTACGACTATATGGAAATAATACTCCATAAACTCGGAATACGAGTTTATAAACTGAATAGATGCGATCATGCATGATTTATGTGGTAATTCCAGAAATATCCTGGTCAACTCACCGACTGCCGCGTGATAGTGTGTCAGGGCATCGGAGAGCTGCCCGCGCGCCAGGAAGTCCCGCCCCAGCTCCAAGTGCTTGTTCACCTCCGCTGGAGTCGCGCACTCTGAAACTACACCAAAACACCCCGTTTTACTACCAACTCCACTCAGAAAACACCAAAACTTACACCCAAATACACTTACATTCCAACACTATTTCTAGAACTAACAAAACAAGGCATGGCGTGAGCTTATTCCAATTAATGTTCATCAAATTATCCATTATTAACTAATTATTATATTACAGGAGTCCTTATCGCGAATTAAAGCAATACGGTTTCAATATAAACTAATTATTTGACGGAGCCACAATCCATCTTTCCTTCGTCTCTTTTCGTGGTCTGTTCTGATTGGTCCAAATCAGTATTAATGAAACATATTACAGATAAGTAACGCCAAAATGTCATTCATTGATAATTTCTATGTTATTTAAAGAATCAATGGCATAAATGAAATATCTCATTGTTCTTTAAATTTTTTTCATAACCCATTATTCTGTAAATATTAAATAGGCTTTTCCATTTATTTTAACTAAAGTTTATAATAATTGGTAAATTTATGAACGAATCGTAAATCCAGTGGCCACTTGAAATCATTTCTACTATTTTAGTAAATATTTATTGAAAAACCAAAGTAGACTACGACAACGATTTTGACCACTACTTACTAAAATAAGACGAACGTGAAACAATTAGAAAATTAAATTTTCTTGTTGATATTTCTTATAAAAAATAATCAGAAAAACGTATTTATCAACTTTGTCACAAATTCTTATAAAATGTAAGGAGTTGTGTAATTTTAAAATATTTGTTATTATCAATTAAAATAATGACGGGTAAATAAATATTATTTAAATCTATACTTTGTAAAAGTGGATATGGAAATAGTAGGTTTTAATTATAGGTTGTAGCAACACCGTTGTTCTTTCTTTCACTTCTGCAAAATAGTGTCCGGTTAGTGTTTAAAATTTGTATATTTTTATGAAAAAAATGCAGCTATGAATAAAAATATTTTTTAAAAGGACCAACGTAATCGTTACTACATCTAATGTTGTACCTAAAAATGGTAGATGAGCAATATTCATTGGGATAAAAAGAGATTAGGAACATTGGATGTCAACATAACCTCTTTGATAATCCGTGGTGGTAAAGTTGTGGTGATTTTTTAGGAATGGCTGACGCACCGTCGACTGCGCCCAAGGCGAAAGCGCCTAAGACTAAAGCGCCAAAGGAGAAGGCAGCGAAGGCTGCCCCCGCGGCTCCTGCAGAGCCCCTGAAGGCTATCAGGAAGGTTTCATCAAAGCCTCGTCACGGCAGATTGTATGCTAAGGCTGTGTTCACAGGATACAAGCGTGGTCTCCGCAACCAACATGAAAATACTGCTCTGTTGAAGGTTAGTTATTAGTACCCGTTAATATATTTGTAATTAAATGATAGAGGTTATGTTCTTTTACTTTAGACTGCAACTATATATGCCACGGTATTGTAATCGTCCTTGCTACATTGCACGTGAGTTTCAGTATGCATGATATTCAGTTCTACCGTAACTAAACATTCAGTTAATAATATACAATATTCAATATCTATAAAATTCAATGAAGTGTTGACTTTATTTTAAGAAGTGTATTAGACGTATGGAAGCAGCAACATTATGTGTATTCAGTAATTCTTATTTGGTAGTACACAATTCTTCAACCTATCGAGATAGATGTTTATTTGAGTTGTTTTGACCCTCTGATACATCAGCAGTACGGATATTTGATCAGTTGTCTTACTACTTGTTTGTTTTACTACTTGTAACAAATAATAACAATTCCAGATAAGTTGTACAATACAGAACTAGCAATAGACTTCTCTCATGCTTGTCTAGTGGAATGTGGTATGTAGATTGTAGCCACCAATCATATTAACACTTTCTAAATGATGTTTATGACATTTGAAACCTGAATCACCATGTGGATAAAGTATTACCTGATAGCTTATACATAAAGAGCTTACTACAAGTCTGTGATGGAAAGTTTCTTAAAATCTATAATCGCATTTCAGATTGAAGGCACTCGTGGTCGTGATGATGCTATGTTCTACACGGGCAAAAAGTGTGTTTATGTGTACAGAGCTAAGAAGAGGACACCTATTGCAGGTATGATCATTTACACATTTTAATGTCTGAGACCAATGGCATTATTGTCTGATTTTTACTCACCAAGTATAGCACGTTCTGTGCAGCAGTGTTATTACTTACAGGTAGTGTCCAACCGGAACTTGTTTTTACAGTCAAAACTTAACCAAAACCCATTTTTTGCTGAAACTTGACTGAAACCAAACTTTTGGTCGTACACAACCTAGAGGTATACACTGTATGTACAAATATTAAATGATGGAAGTTATGTGGTGATTAGCTTGTGATATTAGTTGTTATAAACTCTATGTGGCTTTAATGTTCATTAGAAGAATGTTAAGTCAAAGGGCCAACCTTTGACTTAATATTTGCTAAAAGGGTAAAATAGACAAAAATTTGTCAAATGATAAATTTTGTTGATGGTGTGTAAGATATGAGATGCAGTTGCATTAGTGATCATTCATGTAGTGTATGGAATATAAGACTAAGGTTTATTGGCTGCAATTATCAATTGAAAGTAGGCTTTCTGCATTTTTGTTTGCAATTTTCAAAATGCACGAAGATGAGGGTGAAGTTACCGAATCAATTTAACCGTTTATTGACTGTTTTGGCAAAACAATTGCATACAGCTGTTCTAATGTCTTCATTCATTTTCCATTTAAAAAACATTTTAATTTTTTTTTAATAAACTTCTTTAAAATTATGCAAGCGTTACAAAGGTTATTTCTATGCATTTTTATCACACGAAAAAAGTGGCCGCGAATTAATAAAGTTAGCCTCAAAGGCACCGAGCCAAAGCCATAAGAACATTTTAAAACAATAATGGACGGTCTGTTTGCAGGCGGTCCGCGCGGCAAGAAGACCAAGCTGCGCGCCATCTGGGGCAAGGTGACGCGGCCGCACGGCAACGCGGGCTCCGTGCGCGCGCGCTTCCGCTCCAACCTGCCCGCGCACGCCATGGGCCACAGGATACGCATCGTCAGTACCGCCCATACCGCCCATACAACCATACCTCGCACTCATCGGGGCTTCCACATCGTCATTATTTAATTACAGTACATTGTACTGAAAACTACTCTAATTTTATACAAAATTACTTTAGATGATATTTTAGGGAAATTTTGGTCGACGAAAACATAAAAAAGGGTCATCTACTTTCCCACCTGTTTGTTCAATTTGACGATTAAAAAGAAAAGGTCATTCCTTGAGTAATGAA
Source organism: Cecropterus lyciades (assembly GCA_002930495.1). Classification (NCBI taxonomy): domain Eukaryota; kingdom Metazoa; phylum Arthropoda; class Insecta; order Lepidoptera; family Hesperiidae; genus Cecropterus; species Cecropterus lyciades. The sequence continues at coordinate 275,451 of MOOZ01001132.1, forward strand.
TCATTATAGTTATTCTGTGAAAAGTTAAATATAGTACAGTAAATCTACTGAAGCATCTGGAAGTAGTAATGTTCGCAGTATTATGTCTATACAAACGGGCCGAAACGGCGCGTCGTAAAATCTCGGTCTGTCTCAGTATACCCACAATCGCAGGGGCGCCACACTCGCGCTCGCGCCGTGTGCATTAAACTAAATCAGCAAGTGGTAGCCCTGTTGGGCACCTAGTTTGTGCTGAACGGCCGTAGGTAACTAATTTAAGGACACTCCTGAAATGTAATTCTGCTTACGTTACGATACCAATTGTACACAACAGGTTCCGGGCTTGAGCCCCGGTCAGACAGCCGTCTGAATGAATTTAGATTTTTCTGGCTATGGGTGTTTGTGTATTTGTCTTTGTGTCCAGAGCCCCCAGAGTGCAGGAATAAATCCTAGTGTGGGAGTTATGAATGTACAAAGTGTTATTCATTTATTTATTAATAATTTTAGCAAAGCGAAAGTTTATGAGGATGTATGTATGTTTATTTGATACTCCCCATGCAAAAACTACTGGTCAGATTTGACTGAAATTTGAAACACAGACAGTTTATAATCTGTATACGGAATAAGCTAGTAGGTTTATATATTTGTATTATGATGTTATATTTTTGTATCAGCTACCTTTACCCATGAATAGATTGCACCCTTATCAGGAGTGTACAAAAAGTTTAATTTTTTTATATAGAAATATAGTATATACATAGGAATTCCAACCGAGTCTTCATGTATCGTCAATGCATCATTGGCTAATCTCAGGACTATAATCCAATCTGGGTTTATTTATAGATGTAACTTGATGGTAGGGGCCATATAGTAGGTGAACTATACTATTTAAAATGGTCTTTTTAAAAAAATATAAGGTAACACATATATAAATAAAATAAAAAATGAATAAAATACAGTTGATCAACCTCCACATTTTTTTAATTTGGTCAGTAAAAAATGGATTACACACTTATAACCAGATTTTTTTCTGCTCGTTTGATAATGCTATTCTTAAAACAACAGCCCTGGTGTGAACTGGGCAATGCTACTCATGTACACGGGTCTACTGAAGATATACTTACTCAATATTATTGAATGATGCTTAGACATTTGAAACCTGAATTTAATGTGGATAAATGTTCACTGATACCTTTTTCCTCAAGAATATTGTTGTGAAAGTAATTATTTTTTGTTTAATAATTTGTTTCTTTGTTTCAGATGTTGTATCCCTCGAGAATTTAAAACTCTTATTTAATCTAAGACTAAAATAAAAACCCAAAAAAATTAAACATTCTTTTATTTCATAAGAAGATCACTCAAAATTATGGAGTGTAGCATCAAAAGCTAGACAAATTGAATGATTCGCTTAAACAGAAAAGGCCAAAATTGATCATTTGAATGCTAGATAATGCTAGTTTCTGAATTTGCCAAAAACTATATAGCACCCTCAAAGCTGTATATTATTACGCCATACTAGTGTGGCTTTATTGACGGATGTACAGTCACGAGCATAAGTATCTGACTATGGGCACGTCAGCAAAAATATCTGCCTCAAGAACGAGTTCAATAATATCTATTTGCAAGAGTGCAGCAAAATTATCTGACATTAATATGCAGCATAATCAAGTGACTTCAAAATAATGTGATGAAAATGTACCTACGTCAAATAATTGTGACTACCTGTCGGAACAAAAATGTGTGACGATAAATTCCAAAATAGGGTCCCGTTTTTACCCCTTGGGTACGGAACCTTACTAAATAAGGGCGAAAATTGGGGATTAATACTATTTAATAAGATTCGTAACTAAAAATACTTCATCGATCTCAGATTTACATCGTTGCTCAGTAGTTCTGTTAGCGAAGACTAGGCTAGTGAGATAGTTAAAAATAATTAAACAAATCATAAGAACGCCACGTTACCTAAAAAAAGGGACATTTATTAGCATTCCGTGACAGGTCACATTATTTTCGAAATAGTGTCGTCACAAATTTTTGCAAAATAATCAAATTATTTGATGTACATTTTCATCACATTATTTTAATGTCACTTGATTATGCTGCCTGTTAATGTCAGATATTTTTGCTGCACTCGTGCAGACAGATTTTATTGAACTCGTTCTTGNNNGATATTTTTGCTGACGTGCCTGTAGTCAGATACTTATGCTCGTGACTGTACAATAAAATAAGAAACAAAAAATATTTTTATCAATAACTACTTCCGTATCTTTTACAATGATACCCCCTCCCTCGTCTCCCCAACTTTGTCATAATACCTCACCATATAAGGGCACCTCGCCACTACTACGTTACACCCGGCAACGGCGACCGAAGCCATCCCCCCTCCTCGCCATAAAAAGCCATAAAAACCCGGTAAAGCTGTTAAGGCCAATAGGGCCAACAGCAACTACACAATTCGAAAAAAAAAAATACTACGTTACACTCTGGTCACAGGTATTTGAATCAAGTTTTTCAGCAATTGTCCCTCTTGATACTACACCTCGTAGTATGAGTAACAATGGACAGCGGACTATTTATTTATTGACTATGAGTGACAATTTTATTTCTGCCTTATAACAGCAGTGTAGCGCTGCTGTGTTCTGGTCTGAAAGGTGTGGTAAGGGAGACATACTTTTCCGAGGCATTCCATCTCAGTCCTCAGGAGTAGCAACGCATCTGTGGTTAACCTTAGGTGAGACTT
>MOOZ01001132.1:326566-337838 GCA_002930495.1 Cecropterus lyciades
CTCTTTGTGGTTCGACTTCAGAAGCACCACCGCCACACCTATTTTGCCTCATAACAAAATGTTATGCGCTGCTGTGTTCTGGTCTTAATGGTGTGGTAAGGGAGACATACTTTTCCTGGGCATTCCATCTTAGTCCTCAGGAGTTGCAACGTATCTGTGGCTAACCTTAGGTGAGACTTTCATCTTACCTAGGTTTGATTACAGATGTCCATGGGTGGGAGTAGCCACTAACCATCAGGTGGGCTGCATGTTTGTTTGCTACTTCCATACTATAAAAAAAAAATTTTTTTTCCTCACCAAACTCCTCAAAGTAGAATGCTGCAGCACTTAACACTGCCATTATTATGTGTAGGGGTGGGACGCCAGGGTCAAACTACAAAGGATTATATCACCTTCAAATTTATTAACCAAAATGCATGGCTGAAATATAATATGTATTACTGCATGTCTAATGTAATACTTATGCTTATACGCTGTTTTTTTTTATGCGATTGAAGTAGCAAACGACCGTGGAGTATGTGCTAGAACAGCTTTGTGCTAGAAATAGGTATGCTACAAATTAAAGTGCATCGACAATTTGTGGTAACCCTGGGTACACTGAGGTAATGCTCATAAAGTTTATATGAAAGTGCTGTAAGAGATTATTATTTGATTTATGCAGTTCTGTTTGCGCCATCCGTTTTGAACACTCTGAGCACGATGTTTATGTAGGCATGTCAGAAGATGTTACGTTCGTTTTATTGCGAAGGTCTTCGTAAAGCTGATTTACTTTACGTATATTATTTTTGTACGTTTAAATAAAAATATTTATTCAGTTAATTTTGTTCTTGATCAATATTTGTAAATAAATATAAAAAATAATCTTTTGTTTGAATTTTTAACATATGGCTAATATTTGACCAAAATGTTGTTTAACAAAAATACGATTTTTATCACTTGTGACAAGTAAAAGCGATTCATTTACACGTATTTGTCCATATATTAAAAAATATCGATTTTCATGAAACTAGCACTGTTCCCTAAGTTCAAATAAATATAAGGCATAAGCGAAGCTGGCCACAATTCGGTCCATAGTTTCGAAAATAAAGGCGTGACCTATGTTTGTAAGAATGTATGTAGATATATAAAATATATGTACATACATTCTTACAGACATAAACCTATAAAATATTTGAGTATAGTTTTGGGTGTCCTAATCACAACTACACTTTTTGTAACTGACCGTGCGTCAGACATTTGAGACGAGTTTGACCCAAAACGGTCCAAGAATTACGGACTCAGGTTTTTAATAAATGTTCTGTACTACACCGAGACAAATATTCTCAGGTGAACTTATTTTTGGAATCGGCTATGCAAAACTTCTCCGTTTTTGTAATAGCGGTTATATATGACCGAATTGAATATAAACATTACATGTGCAATAACAAACTATGACATAGACCAGGTGGCTGCAAATTTACATAAACTTTTGGTAAAGCTTTCATTGCCGGTTGGGAATCGCACGCAAAGCTTATAAATCTGTAGCTCCGAGAAACGATTCACTTACAACGGATCAGTGGAATATTCCATTATAAACCGATTGCTGAAAGCTCTATACTGGAGAACTGATACTTGCATATACATATATCAAGCAGTGATTCAACAACATTGATCACGATGGGTACTATGTAGCTGACGCCATATTGTTAACAAAGTTAAAGGTAATTATGTAATAGTATTTTAGCATAGTTTAATAGTAAGATGTTATCATCGATTTAATGACAAGTAGTCGTTGGGTATTTATGACATTCACGAACAATGATCGAAGAAAAATTAGTAATAATGTAAATAGCAGAATATGAGAAAACTTAGAAAACAACCGTTTTAAGTATTAGGGTTAATTATGTGTAATCAATATATAAACGCATTAAGTACATATAGGTACTATTCAATAAATTAAATATTAGCCAAATTGAATAATTTTTATATAATATCTGCAGTTTTTGGTGCTGCATCTGCAAAATATCAATTTGTTTGTTGCATATGAACGCATTTTGTATTTCCAAAACGAATGTTTATGTTAATTTGAATATAACATTACAGATAAACATTTCAAACTTGCTAAGAATATTGCTCGGGAAAGCAAAGTTGAACCTCTGCACCCCTTGCGTTTACTATGCGAGGGCCTGAAAGCTCGGAGCCTCAGTCCGCGCGAGCCCTCCGTAGCGCCCGCCCGCCTACGCCGCCCAAGCGAATAGCTTTCAACCACGCGATATAAGTTCCAGTTTACACTGATTCTTACGGTAAGTCGTCTGGTACCTTGTTGTTTTAATTATTTTTATTACACGTAGTTTTATTTTAAAAGGTATTTTACCCTCAATATGTTTTTTGGAGCTTTTTCTTTAAATTTATTTTCAAAGGGAAAATATAATTGTTCGTTGTTGTGGAAGTTTGCGTTCCGTTCAAAAGTTTCAAACACAACATAATTTTGTTTACAACATCATATTCCACGACGCCCGAAACAAGTTTCAAGTTTCTTAAGTGCTTGCAAACAAAATATTAATAAAAATTCTCTTATTTGACTTTTGCTTTTATATTAAAAAAATAATTCAAAAAATACAAAACATCGAGTATTACAATATGAGGTTTAGTTGTAGGTAGTAACCAGGAATTAATTCAATTAAAAATAAATTAATAATTAATAAATCAATAAATTAAAAATAATATTAAAATATTATTTTATATATAAACTTAAGGAATTGTTATAATACTAGTGTGTACTATTATAAATCTAATATAAGAAATCTTAAGAATTTAATTAATACCTACCTACAACCAAATTTCAATTTTAATTCGTGGCCGTGAAAAGTAGCGTGGGTGTGCTCGTGGGTAGGTCCTTATTTGAAAGCTATGCGCATCGATATATATGCATAGGAATTTCACAGGTAGCATAATACTCTTATCATGGATATTTGGTTATCCAAGATAGTTACTAATAGAATATGTCATATATATAACGTTGTCAATGTGAAGTAATCTATGGATTCTAACACCAATATCTCATTTGTATGTATATCTTAATATATATAAATTACGTGTCACGTTGTTCGTCCGGGGTAAACTCTGGAACTACTGGACCGATTTCAATCAAATTTGCACACCGTGTGCAGTTTGATCCCACTTGAAATATGTCCTGTTCTTATTCGTTCAGAAGACATTTCAAACCTTTTATGTTGTAAGCTATTCAGTTTCTTTGTTATACTACTAATGATTCAAGATGGTAGAAGGTTTTTTGTTTTGACTAGGGAGGTACCACTGCTATACCTATTTCTAGCGTGAAGTCGCGTGAAGCGGTTCTAGTGTGGAAGGATGTGGTTGCCGGCTCACTTTCATATGAGGCGACCACCTTAAACCTCGGGCGTAGCAACGTGTCTGTAATGGACTTCAGACCTCTCTCTGTATGAAGTTGCTTACAGATACATCTATGGGCGATATTGACCACTTATCGTCAGGTGTTACAGATTTAAACACTGAATTACCAAATGGTTCATATTCTCCTTTAATATTAAAAAAATGACAGTAACATATTTATGTTATCACAACAAAAGCCAAAAGTCTACTTTTATGTGAAAAAAAACACCTAATTATGATAATTTATTTGCTCTTCATATTGTCTGGTAGTTTATATCTATATAAATTACGCACCACGTTGTTTGTCCACTATGGACTCGTAAACTGCTGAACCGATTTTAATCAAATTTGCACAGCGTGTGCAGTTTGATACAACTTGAAAGATAGGAAAGTTTATATCTTATATTAATTACAGGTCACGTTGTTAGTCTGCTATGGACTCCTAGGTATATAGATAGGTTGTCCCAGTAGTTCCGGGACCAGAATAGGGCTACGGTATCCTCTGCCGGCCGTAAGAGGTGACTAAAAGGGGGCTTCTGGGGTTGCGGGCGGCAAGAGAGGGAGCTTGAGCCGTCCAGCCAAGCGACCTCAGGAAGGACGGTGGCATGTGTAGTCGCATACCGTCGTAACATCTGAAGGCACGGTGACTGCAAATGCATACCAGGGAGAGCCCGTAAGGGATGCCCCTTACGCGCTCGAATTACTCCGGTTGCGTTCCGTTGGAGATCCCGGAGTTCCCCACGCAGCGCTGAGGACGGCCACCGGCGGGGTTTTAGTGCGGTAAAAATCCTACAAAACCCGGCGTTGCTCCCACGGCGTCGGGTAACATTTGAAGGTTTCCCCTTCGTTACAAAAAAAAGGTATATAGATAGGTTCATAGTATAGGTATGTAACCGCGACCATGTCGTAATCTGTTGGGTGGTATTTCTGTTAGATACTTTTAGGTCAAACTCAAAGGGTATAAACGGGACCCTGTTACTAACACTCCGATGTCCGTCGGTACGTCTGTCTGTCTGTCTATCACCAATCTGTATCTCTTAAACCGTGATAAGCAGACATTTGAAATTTTCCCAGTTGATGTATTTCAGTTGCCGCTATAACAACATATACTAATATCAGAATAAAATAAATATTTAAGGCTACCATACAACAAATGTAATTTTTTGCTCGATATTAATAACGTCAAAAGATAGACGTTTAAAATATTCACAGTCTATTTAGTGCTATATTAATTTTAAAAATAAATAATGAAATCAAAATGAAATGAATATTTCAGGGGGGCTCCCATACAACAAACGTGATTTTTTTGCCGTTTTTTATAGATAATGGTACGGAACAAGAGGAGGCATTGATTTAAAAAAGAATGTTTTTCCCATAATTAGATATATGTTTGTTTATCTCGGGTTGGATATTCATAAAAACTATACATTTTGCGGCAGCAAAATACAATATTGGATGTAGTGTTATTATCTGGCAAGATAATAACACTACATCAAATATTGTATACAAAGAAGTATTGAAAAATAAAAATAAACATAATAAGTCAAAATAATTTTAATATACACTTTAAAGGTACCAAACAAAGGGTAATTACACCAAGATTTTACGTAACAGAGTATAGAGGTTTCGTTAAATTGGCATGCACATAGGTACATATGCACATACATACGCGATAGTAACATAACCCTCCTTTTGGCAGTTAGGTAATAAAACCTAACATTTAGTACTAAGAATCCCGCCAACAATTTTTTTAATGCTCAACGAAGTAGGCACGGGTCTGCTAGTAGATATTATAGTTATTTTTCTTAAATTAATATTAAGTTTATTTAGGTTATTTTCACGATATTTTAAGGGCACCACTCAACTTAGTCAGACCCTTTAATCGATTGACTATCTATTTATTTACTAGATTTAAATAGTTAAGCTTGTGAACGTGACAATTATCCAGTCTCCATCTATATCTAATAAATGACCGAACCGATTTTGATAAAACTTAAGAACCAGCACCCGGAAACCTGCTGCCTAACAAAAAGAACCGCATCTAAATCGGTTCACCGTTTAGGAGCTACGTTTCCACAGACAGATAGACGGACATAGCAGTCAAATTTATAATCCTTCTTTTTGCGTCGGGTTAAAAACTAAAAAACGGGGGTTAAAAACAGCGTATCGTGAGAGCCCCTTACGTATTTAAATGATTGTCTCAGGCTTTGCTCAGAAATAATCTGATATGCTAGAGGTGGTAAAATTACTTATGCATTAAATAAGTAATTAGATTGGTTGCTGTAACCGAGTATCATGACGAAAAATACAACGTAACTATATCCATCCATTCCGCATTAAGTTAATCGAGTTTGTACAACAAATGTGGCATTCCGTGATTGATGCGTTTACGAACAGATGGATCAAATGAACTGGAAATATGGTCTTGTTTAGTTGCCAAACGATGATATATTGTCTACAACATTCAATCATATATGTATACATCCACGTAGCACGATGATATATGTATTTTGTATGTAGGTATCTATTTTCAAGTTCTTTGAAATCAATTTATTAAATTATTGACGTTGTTAATAAAAAGGTTAATACTCTAGAAAACAAATTTGGATATTTAATATTTGTTATCTTATAGTAGGCGCGTTTGCTGACATAATATATTTGTATAAGTATTTACATATTAATATGAAGAAACAGATTGAAAATATTGTCTTATAACAAATGTAATTTTGATTTAAAATGTTCATAGAACAATAATGTTGAACGTAATACCTACATATGTATTATTAATATGTTGCTATGTTTATGTAAGTATTATTAGCATGGGAAATATAACTTTATTTATAGCCATCGTGTGAATTTGTTCATAAATGGGATATTTATTTCATTAATGTTATACTTCTTTTATTCAATGTATTTTATATTTAGGTCATTATAAGATGAATCATACGTAGCCACGGCCCAAGTAAAACCTACAACAAATTTCACGTAAACTGGTTGTTTATCTGTATCATTACTTGGATCATTACTCAATCTTCTTAGATGATTTAACTGAAGTGGATGCTGTTTGACACAGAGATAGTATAGAAATGTACTGTTCACGTCATACGGATGGAGAGACCGCGGCTAGCACAGGTAGTTTCTTAAAATGAACAAAATACTTCTACGTATTTACGTAGAGCTGAGGGCACTACCAACATTCAATTAAACACTATACACAGTGTTTTAATGAAGAAAGAAAGAAATATAACATTAAGTAACATACGCATCAGGAATAAGTACCCATGAGTGTGACAAAAAAAATTACCAACTAGTGTCGAATGTCGAATACTGCAGATTTTTGAATGCAATTTTTTCCTGTACCTATTACATAAATCAGCGAAGGAAAACCGTTTTCGCGACGCTGTTAGGAAGCGGTATACAGCGGTAGTTAAGTTTCTTGATTTATTTAGTGGAGATGAAACCGAGCCTTAACGACGGGTATTGTTCACAGTGTTGCATATGAATGCGGATCGTGAGTGCTTCTCGTAAACAACGCAATTTTGCTCACATTGTTTGTAGGAAATTGTTAAGGCTTTTCCATAAAACCGTTTCAGTATGTATACGACCAAAATTAAAGTTAAATCATTTTAATTTTAGTCGTATACGTACTTCCATTAAAGATAGATGATAAAATTAGCATGCTTAAATAACATTCATCTGATGTTATACAGAACAACTGCAAACCTGCATCATCGCTCAATTTATATATAACAAAACTATAATAAGTTGTTCTATGTACTTTTGATTACCTATATATATATATTTTAAAAGATTATTTTTAAGGAATGAATCAAAAAATGTACCCAGAATTTTAAAAAGATTCAATAAAAGTATCGAAAAATATTGAAGCTTTCCGCAACGAATTTTCAATTCTGTTCGTGATCGATCATAATGTTATCTTAAATTTAAAAAGCGAAGCGTTTCTTGAACAACGGCAACATAACGTAAACAATATCTCATTCAGATTATTCGATTGAATTCCGAATCTTGATAGACTCATGAAATATTTTGATAGGTATTTCTTGAAATTGAAATTGGAATCGGGGAATATTATTATTAAATTTGTAAAGATTGCGAAGACAAGCGACCCATTTTTTGTCAAACTCTTGAATACGTGTCTCTTTCCATAGCTGGTAAAGGTTTTGTTAATATAATATAATAGTAGCAAATGAGCATGCAGTCAATCTAATTGTAAGCGGCCACTGCCATCCTTGCACATGTTTTATAAACCGCAGATAAGATTAGAGTCTTATCTGAGGTAAGCTATAGATGTATTGACTCCTAAGTACTAAGTTGGAACGCCTTGGATAAATATGTCTCCTTTACCACACTCTTTAGACCAGAACATGATCGCTTAATACCATTGTTATTATACAGAAACGTTTGTGGCGCTGGTACCGACGGAAACGAACCACAAAAGTTCTGCCTTTAGTCCTGGAACATTTTCACCACGTTGCTTCAATTTCAGTTGGCGAAGGTTAATGTTATCTTAAAATGAAATCGTTCTGAAATTAATCCATTGTGAACGAGGGCTACAGTGCATCTGCATGTAACAATAAACGGCCTCGTCCAAGGTCACTGTCAGCCGTCACGCCGCGTGGACACGCTGCTCTGTCTGCACCCAGGTACCTTACTATGTTGCGAGATGAAACGATTTAATATTATATTTATCTACAAAGGTGGTAGAACCTCTTCTGGTTTGGTTCCCGAGACACCACCGCCACACTTATCTCTGCCTAGTCACAGCAGAGTTGAAGCGCTATTGTATTCTCGTTTGAAGCATTTGCAATGGCAAGGGAGATCTACCTATCCGAGGCGTTCTAACTTAGTTTTCGAGGGAAGCAACGCCTCTTTGGTCAACGTCGGGTAAGAGTAATTTTATTTGGTATTGATAACAGATGTCCAGTAGCCACAGTGAGTACAGTGGCCTCTTACTATCAGGTAGACTGTACGTATCGTTTGTTACTTTAATGTTCCAATAAACCTACGAATAAAAGGAAGTGTAAAATTATCCCACAGATGTTGGTGGTGATGGTTCGCCTCCCAATCTCGGATTCGAGGTTAGAATCACTTCTTTTTACAGTGAACAAAACATTAGGAAATCTAGTAAAGAGAGAGTAAAGAGTTGTTAAGGGTATGTAAAATCCATCTATGTCCACTAGACCATCGTGGTGGACTATGACCTAATCCTCGTCATTTTGAGAAGAAACCTGTAGTCAGCAGTGGTGTAGTAGGTAAAGGGTTAGTAATTGTAGGTATTATTGTAAAGGGTTAGTAATTGTAGGTACTAAGTGGCCTTCACTGCGTAAATGGAATACTTTCAATATGTAATTACTGAACTTTTAAATTTATCCTTGGTAGTTTGTCTGCGAACATTATGAGAATATATAGCTTTAACCACTGAGGCTTTTCAAATAAAGCCTCAAGGGTAGCAAGTAGCACTTGTATTTAAATTTCATAACAAAATCTGCGTATGCATGTAGTTATGTTAATTAATTGGGAACAGTATTCAAACAAACCTTAATATCAATAAAATCGCTGAACTGATAAATTGTTCGGGGTCAAATTAAATACAGTCCCTGATTATGTTCGTTTAACGAAATGGTTTCATTTTGATCATTTCCATTTGCAAAATAAATCGAGCCCTGATATTTTTGTTAACAATCTCGTTCATTTTATCTATCAGTATTTTGAGGTCCACTGCTGCACATAGGCCTTCCCTAATTTCGGGTTGCCGGCGGCTAGAGTGGGAGCTCGAACTGCTCAGCCAGCAACCCTGAGAAGGTCGGCGGGATATGTGGTTGCATGTCGCCGCAGACATCGGAGATGCAGGGGGACAGTTACACGTCCCCAAGAGATGAGCCCTTGAAGAGCGACGCGCGAGGGGGCACCGGTGCGTTCTATTAGAGATTCGGAGTCCCTTGCAATCGCTGAGGAAGACAACCAAGGAGTTTTAGTGGGTAAAAATCCCACATAACCCGGTGTCTCTCCCAAGGCTTCGGTGTACGTTTTGAAGGTTTCCCCGTCCACCAAGAAAAGACCCAATGGACATTTTGGACAGTAGTAACCGCACCTGGTATGTGTGTTAGTGACGGCAGTGGGCGTTGATATTAAGATATTACAGAAGAAGACGCTGTTGTCCATCTTCTGAATTTTGTGCCTAAGTCAGCTGCTATGCTATCGGCGGGAAGAAAGAAAGTGCTGCTACTAAAAAAAAACATAAATTATCGTATATTTTACTTTATGTATGGTAAAGTAATGTCCAGACCTCGACATTATTTATAATCGCTTGGTTTCTGTACAAGCAAGAAAAAAATAAATGTTTACATGCAATTATATTAAAATATAATGATTTATTAATTTAATTGTAATATTAAATAATAATAATAATATTATAAAAGTATAGCACATCAATAACAATACATTTTCCACTTTTCATATTTTTATTTATTAGCAAAAATTAAACGTAACAATGCTGCAGACTAAATATAATTCCCAGACATTAAAATTGTTTTATTATCTATTATAAGAATATCCTAAACACAAAAAAAATCATAAATATACATGCACTTTTGGAACCTAGACAGGGAGCCATAAAAGAGTTGGCCATGTTCTTTATCTTAAATGGCTATCCGGTTCGCATACAACCTGTTTCTTTTAGGATATAAAAATAAATAACGGCTAGTTCTATTTTAATTTAGCTACTATCTAAAATTGGATTCAGTAAATGTCTCTAGGTACTTATTTAAAGTACATCCTTCCATTCATCAGCCACTGCTGGACATACGCCTCCCCTAAACGGCGCCACTCCAACCGGTCCTGTGCCTTCTGAATCCAACGGTTCCCCGCCGTTTTCTTCAGGTCATCAGTCAACCTGGTCGGGGGGCGACCCGTACTCCTTTTGCCGTGATCGCCACTCGAGGACCTTTCTTCCCGATCGGTCATCAGTCCTTCGAGCGATGTGGCCCATTGCCACTTCAACCTGCTAATTTTGAGAGCTATGTCGGCAAGCTTAGGTCGCCTACGGGTTTCATCGTTGCCAATCATGTCTCGTAGGGAAATTCCAAGCATAGCCCTCTCCATAGCACGCTGAGCGCGATTAAAAGTACATAGATAAACTTTTATTTTGTTGCTATTGATTATTCTAGCATCATTAATAACCTTACTTTCGTCCGACAATACGCAATGAATAAAAATAATGGTATACTCCACCACGAAGACGAATTCGTCGTCTTGTCGTCGTCGAGGTCGTCTTTCAGTTATTGGGAGCCCGTACGCAGTCATGTTGTAGTTAGGTGTCTAAATTTTACCCAACTCCGCGATACATAAGCGGGTCATGTGTTTATCAGCCTATGTTTGTATGTTTACATTTATGTTATGTCATGTTAACATTTATTCAAATTAGTATTTCAAGTCTTGCCTATTTTTTAAAAACGCCTGGTGCAACGTTCTGTCACCAGTCTAAGATTTCGAGTTCCCTGGCTTTCCTTGCATTCATCAAAATGTTGGAGTTAAATTCTATTGTAAGTCATATTATGAATATGGAAAGCATTTGTTGTAAAATTATGTCAAATAATTTCTTATTATATTTTAGGCTTTCGTCCAACTTAATAATTAGTTTTGTTCGTCAAAGCGAAATTTTCTATATTTGAATATTTGCAAGAAGTTTAGCAATACCGCCGTAGTGGCCACGGGAGACTTGACATTACCCACACGTAACCTTTTGGCCTATACCCATTTCGATTACTTTAATCCTTGGTAGCAACGAATATTTATTCTTGTTTCTTACCGTCAACCCATTATTGTCCCACTGCTGGGCACGGGTCTTCTCTCAGATTGAGAG
>MOOZ01001132.1:370885-382531 GCA_002930495.1 Cecropterus lyciades
CGGCAGTAGCCACTTACCATCAGGTGGACTGCATGCTCGTTTGCTACTTCCGTACGATAAAAAAAAAAACCAAATAAATACATAAATTAGTTTTCTTTGTAGTAACTAATACGCGGGTGAAACCGTGGGGCGCAGCTAGTATTCCATAAGACGTATGATTGGAATCGAATTACTAATTAGAGCGATATAAGCTAGATATATTTTTATTATGGCGTCTGCGTATATAAAGTAGAAGGGATTGGGTGATTTTTCGAAAGGTTAGCTAATAGGCCATTCCAATATAAACTTATATACATACGTAGTATTATTTTTACACTTTACACTTTTATGGTACTATTTTGATGCAAACAACTTCTAATTTTTCTATCATCAATTACACATCATTTACAATCACAGTCAGGCGTTTTGTGATTATATTAATTCACAGAAATTAAATTTGGACTAGATTTATGTTACAATTAAATTATAGGCTTTGCGTTATGCAACACAATTAGTCAATAATTATAACGGACATACGAGTATTATTTGTAATACGCGTAACCAACTTTGATTACACATATTTAACTTAAGGTTTGCGTTTTACTGATGATATACATAACAATATTGATTGTAACTTGGTATGTTGGTATGTACTCATATTTTCCTTAACATGGCAATTATAAACATTGTTAAACCGAAACCAATTTGTATAGCATATAATATTGCCAGATTAAAGTGTATATTATAATATAGTTAAGTTTTTCCATTGCTATTTGTGTAATTGAGCAATTTGAACATTTTTGATTGGCCAGCAATATGTTGTTTTCTGAAACTACATTCATATTGAGTCATTAATTCGACGTGTATTGTTTGTTTGAACACATTAAGGCAATACAAAAACTTATGTTATGATATATCTTTTGTTTTACCTTAGATTTCTTTTTATAGTATGAAAGTAGCAAACGAGCATGTAGTCCACCTGATGGTAAGTGGCTACTGTAATCAATCCTTCTGTCAATTCAACGCATCTGTGGCTAACCTTAGGTGAGATAAAAGTCTTACCTAAGGTTAGCAACAGATACGTTGCTACCCCTGAGGACTAAGATGGAATGCCTCGGAAAAGTATTTCTCCCTTACCACACCCTCCAGACCAGAACACAACAGCGCATAACACTGCTGTTATTAGGCAGAAATAGGTGTGGGGGTGGTGCTTCCGGAGTCGAACCACAAAGAGTTCTACCTTACTTATACATATACTGGTAAACTTCCTTCAATAGAAAAATAAAAATATAATGGTTTGTAATATGTCGACTTTATTGTATAATAAGAGGGCGTTTCGAAAAATCGTCTGCACTGTCTCTAATGTATGAGTAGGTACAGGTTTTTATCTAAATTGGAGGTCGGCTTAAAGCATAATTTACAAAGTAGAAGGATGAGTACGGGCCATCTTAGTTATCGGGAGTAAAATCTTATCCGTGATTGACTTCAGATAGACATACACACCAGACACCTGTTCTATGTGGAATTGGTTACAGAGGTCCATGGGTTTTGGGCAGTTTGGTAATGACAGCGGCAGTAGTGGTAACACCAATAAACATCATTTGGAGTGCATGCTCGTTTACTATAAAAATCTATACTTTATATTTAAATAAAATAGAAGTATCTGTAATATCAAAAAACAGCTTTTTACCACATTCATATGAAAGTATCATACTGATATATGATACTGATAACAAAACATCAATTACTAAATTTTTTGTCTGTCAGTATGTCTGTTTGTTCTGGGTAATCTCTGAAACCGCTAGACCGATTATGATGGGACTTTCACTGTTGGAAAGCTGATCTCATAAGGCGTATTTTAGGTAACTTCTATTTTAGACAATGAAATTAGGGTTCCGCACAAAAAATAAAACCGTGCGCGCTCTACGCGTACGCAGTCGTCACCGTCACTGCCGCTAATGTCAGTTGCTATCAGGTCTACAATTTCGGCTGTATGAAACCAGGTCAAGTTACATTTTTTAAACGGGGGTATAACCGCGGGGCTCAGCTTGTAACTAATAAATAAAACTTCACCAATCAAGTCAATCAACTTCTCTTCTTTATATTCTCATATTAATCTGACAATATCGCATTCAGTCAAAAACAAACCGCTCAAAATAAGATTTTTTATATTCAACTCAGATAGGAAGGTAAGTGTTTCCTCTTAAAAGTCCTTGGGTCGAGTCGTGATTGCCCGGAAGTCGGTGTGGGCCCGGCATATTGATTGAATTGTTTGTGTCAACTTCACTTGCAGGAAAACATTGCCAGTGTCCAAAGCCTGCGGATAAATGTATGACTAAAGTTGTTATTTTACTATTTATTATATAGACATAAGAATATAAACATTATGAAGGTTCAATTATTTAGGACATTTTTTATTACGTTTACTTTTTAAAACATTTATGTGTTTTTGCATTCATGCAATATAATAAGACTAGTTATTATATTGTACTCGTTTGCATACGCACATTTGCATAAGCATTGTTATTTAAACTTTGTAGATGCAAAAATACGTTATGGAAATTCTGTCAATATCATTTTTTGCATGAAATTGAAGTACCAAATGAACATACGAGGGTAAGTTCCAATGTCATAAGCTGCAGTGAGTAATTGTTGTTAATTTGCAAATATGCCTGGAGTCTTATTTGAAAACCTAGCTAAGCCTCATAAGTCACCTATAACACTATAAAATCAGAGCAAGTCAGTAGTTAACATTGCAGTTATAAGTAAAAACCAATGTATCGGTAATGCTGTCGTAGAGATGAGCAGCACCACCTTAAATTCATTTAGTAATGTTAAAGATTACACAAAAAAAAATCAAACTGTTTTCATACTTTCATAACATGTAAAACAAAAACTGAACGGGCCAGTGACACGATTTGCACATTGTATTAGACTATCGAAACGTAAAGTATGTAAAGTCACTATTTGCAAAAATATTTATATAAAAAGTTCACATATGTATATAAGTTTATGTATGAGATATTAAAAGTAATAAAATGAATAAAAAATATGCAAGTTAAAAAATTACTTGCTATATTTTTTTGATAAGTATAATATATCTAATATATTAGTTATGTCAACAAACAAGGCGATGAAAAATTTTAGTTTTACGTAGTTTGATTTCTGTTCTTTATAATTATCGTCTTATTGAGTTTTCAATGAGCCCAAGATTGCCTTTACACGTAGAGTTAGCTGCTATTAGCAAGAATTTAATCAGGGAGCAAAGTTATCAAATCAGAAGACAACTGCAAATACATTACTTCGAAACTGAGACCGACATCTGCATACAAATTGCTTTAGTATTAGTTTCATGAAGTTATTCATGTTTATATATGTGTATATTTAAAAATAAAAGACAATCTTTCTCTTAATATATAAATTTCACTTAAAAATGGAAAAAAAGTGTCTTCACCTTTAATGTAATTCATTTCCCAACCAATGATAGTTGAGTTTGAACATCATTGACAAAAATATGTAAATCTTGTTCACAGAATGTAATTTTATATACATATCTTCATGTTTACCTTTTATGATTTAATATCGTATTATATTCAATTTAACTCCTATTGTACCTTAAAAACATTAAATAAAATATAATGATAATCTCCAATGATTTATTTTCCATTATGATTGTATCATCCAGTGATTTTTAATTATTTTGCCAATAATTAAATCTTATATGAATTAATTACAATTAAATTATACTTGCCAAAATTAAAATAATTGTTATAAAGTAATAAATATTGACTTTTTGTTAAACGAGTCAAATAATGAAACAATTAATATTTGTCTTAATTAAGAATAATTTACAATAAACAAGTTTAGCACTTCAAACCTACTTTAATTTTATAATGTACCTTAAGATGTGGAAGACGTGATGCCTCGTATTTAATTTAAATAAACCGGATCTAATGTTTTGGTAGCATCTAACTTAGAAATATCACTACATTATAATATATTATATTACAAATAATGACATGTGTGCATTATGTGTATAAACAGCCTTCAATTTAATCAAAGATTTCAATTTGTTTATATTAAAACTTCAATTTCGCGATAAAAATGGATATGACAAACAAAACACAAACAGTAGAAGTAAGAGATATCAAACTTAATAATTGAATGAAAATTGTTGTTCAATTATTGAAACATAACTGCTTAAGCGGAAACAATTCATACAGAGCCGTTAATTAAATTCACGGAGAAACTCTACGATAAACATGTCTACAGTACGTAAGCTACCCGTAATATGTTCATAAGCAAAACAAAACAAGAAGAGTGCTTGCAAAAATGTCTGTAGTTACAGGCTGCAGGAAGAGTATTGATTGCATTAACCTTTATATCTTACTGAGTGTATTTTTCTTCTTGTCACAGGTCGCTGACGATGTGGTGAATTAGCGCTGCAATTATAATACTTGGATCATTAAAATCAAAGTCTGGATCGAGTCCGGCGCCCGCGCCGCCCGCCATTCCTCCGCACGACGCCGCGCGGCTCGCACGCCTCGCGCACGCTCCACCGCGGACTTTTCGAAACGGTGACTTAGTGTTGTAATCATAATCACCTACCGTTCGCAATATTCGTAATTGAGTGAATCCATCGGAATTACGAATCACGCAGTTTCTGTGAACGTTTTCTCTAACAAACCGACAAGTGCATTAAGTGTAGAGAAGGCTACATTCCAAACCGGTGTCGTTCTTTAATGGACGACTTGTGTACTACTGTGTGTATTTTGTAAGTTAGCTAAGTGACTGGTTTAAATGTAGCTCGCGACGCTCGAATAGAAACTCCCGTGAACGGAGATCGTGTACAACATCGTTGTGTTATTCAGAATGTAATAGTGTTCACAAAAACTCAGGCTTATTGTAGAGAAAAATGGCTCGCGGCTCATTGAGTGAAAACGAACGCCACTGCCTAGATTCAGGCGGAAAAAGCCAATCGGAGCGAATGCAAGAGACTGAAAAACCCACTAACGACTCCAAGTCTAACGGGCTGAGAGTCCGCTTTCTGGACGAGGAGGGGAAAACTGAGAGAACGGTGAGTGCAGATGAAGTTGACAATGCAGTTTCACGCGTGAAGAAGATACACATCTTGAAGAACAGAAGCTCGAGTGAGACGAGCATCCTTTTGAGAAATCCATCCTTGGCAAAAAGGCGCTCGAGCCTCGAACGTCGCTTCAGCGACGGTCAAAATGATAACCTTAATAACAACTCTTTAAGCGAAAACCTGAATGGAAAATCGATCGACATGGATAAATCAGATAAGACTGAATACAATGCAGACAATACCAAAGATACGAGTCAGAGCTTTAAGAAAAACTGCAACGTGTATAGCGTGAATCAGGCAAAGACGCTGACGCCGGAGAGGAAGAAGTCGATTCCATTGACGATGCCAAAATTGATTGCCCACAAGGAGAATGGGCATGTTAAGTCAATTTTGCCAGCAGAGGTGTGTTTGGGAGATGGAGCGTCAGGAAAAGATTTTACTGCGCGCGCGATTGGCAGGCTGTCCCGAGGATTAGGACGGCTACTACGTCGCACAAACAGTGTGCGAATTAGCGAACCCGATCCTGTCTACAAAGTGGCCTACCTCGGCAACGTTCTCACCGGCTGGGCTAGAGGTAAGTTTGTTGTTATAATTGCATATACTGACAATTGTCGTCATGTGAAATTCACAATCATATATGAAAAAACTGACCTACTCTTAAATTTAGCTTATCCTTATCTCTTTTGCTTATCGGTTGCTAATGTCACTGAATTTTTCATTATTTATATTGGTCAAATCGGCTAGATTATTTTTTATTTCTTACGTCACGTCTCAGTTATTATCATCATCACCTGTTTTGTTTGTTTTCATTTACTTCTAATTTTAATGTCATACTTATAACTAAATTTAAATATAAAATAATAGTTGTTTACGACTTATTAATAATATTGATATGGCGTGGTAGCAAGATACCTACATGACAAACACCTGCATATTGTTTAAAATTACGTAAATAATTATCAATAACCGGCTTCATTTCAAAATAAGATCACGTGCTGAGACCAGCGCAAAGGCTGGAATATTGAACAATAACTATTTCAACTGCTTCGAAAGTATGGTGAAGTCATTTTATTCGAAGGCAATTGGTTAATCTTGTTGGTTTAGTGATTATTTTGTAAATACGAGCATATAAACGTATTTAATGAGGACTCGTGCCGCAAATATGATAGCATGGGTAACCAGATATAATGCCATCTCCAAACAGAAATTCTTATATGCGGCAATTTAATTTACTTAAACCATACTACAATGAGAATAAGACTGAATCTGACTAAAAATATGAAAAATATAAAAAATTATAAATAATTAAAAAATATAGAATACTATAGAACTCTTTGCATGAACCTTAATCTATATTTATAAAACATAGTATGTAAACAAACCAAACAGTACGAGTACATACATCTGCAAATTATATTATTTTTGCTAGAACGCAAATCTGTCAAATTTACTTATGCAATATTGCGAGCAATGTTTACGAGATACTCAATTGTGTATATTATCTTCAAAAATTCCTTATCTAATATCATCACGTTTTGGATAAAAATTATGACCATAACTTTACTATACTTTCGTGTTTTCATGGCAATAAACGAATCACGTGCGGAATATAATAAGCGTTAATACTCGCAGAATATATGCACACCTTCGCTTTGGTATATTCTATATTATATATTCGATTGTAAGTGGCCACTGCTGCACATCTGCAATCTACCCAAGATTCAGAGTCTTACATGAGTATGACCATGGAAGCGTTGTTACTACTGAGGGCTAACTTTAGCGGTGATATATCCGGAGTCAAACAACAAAGACTATTACCACCTTTAAAATCGCTGTCTTAGTTTAAAGAGTGCATTGCCATACAAACATCATAAATAATTTTAAAACGTAAGTTATTTCAAAATTCACATCCTTGACCAAATTAACCTTAAAACAGTAAACCTCGTAAAATACAGATAAAGTGAATATAAAAAAGTCTACTGTAATCAAACTTCAAACAAGAACTAATATTCAACGTTATTGAAAACTGTGTGTTTCTTAATACAGATACAGTAAAAAATATTATTTTTAACACTAAAGAGACTGAGCGCAGGGTTAACAAAGCAAAGGCCGGTAATGCGTAAGTAGTTCAAGGCAAATTGGAATGAGCGTTTTGGTGTTCGTAATATGAAAACGAATTTTGATCGAGCGTTCAGCATTTAATTACTGAATATAATGAAACAGCTACGAATTTATTGGATTTTTAATTAATCAAATGATATTACAAGAGCATTGAATTTGTGTTAATTTAAAAGAGTAAAATGAAGTGTGCATTTATATGAAGTCAAGTTTAATCAAGAAGAATTATTAAAATTATGACACTCTACACGCGATGATGCTATCAAACCAAAAGATGGAGGTTTTATCCAAAGCTAGCAGCAATAACTCAAAAAAACGTTGTAGTAGACATAAATATTATTTACATTTTTGATATAAAATCGTAAGACGTATCAAATAATCAAAAAAGAACTAGTTATTAGTACATTTTCGGTAGTTTTGGTTCCTTTTAATATCAGGATGACGGTGTCCTCGCGTCATCCTGATATTAAAAGTAACAATTTATACGAAATGTATATTGATTGACGAAATATTTGTTTGCAATAAACATAAGACCGGTATAGTTCATCGTGATTGGATTGCTGCAGTGTCACTATCTTACCTGATGTTTCCTTAAAGTCGCAGTGCAGTACAGTGTTGTGTTTGAGTGTGGAGGATGGATAATGCAAAAAGATGCAATGTAGCCGTTTGTTTTAGACAAAACACCTAGACTATTTGGGACCGTAAAAGATGTTTATGGCAGTATCACTAAATCAAACATCGACCGTTGCGTGTTCATCTATTATTTCTTACAAACAAAGCCCGTATTTGTATTAAAGTGAGTATGTAGAAAATCTTCTTGGGCATCGTGATAGTTATTAGAAGCTTAACAGGCAAAGTTGGCAAGGAAAATTGTTATATAATTATTACATTGATGGAATAATATTTATGAGGCTTTATGTTATTATTATTAGCATGTTATTTATTGAAACTGGTTTTGAACTGGTATTTCAGTGTTGATGTCGTCGTTACTATATTTATGCGCGAGAAATTAATTTTAGGCAAATTAGTTTGCTCACTGACGTCAGAGTGGTGATACATCATTGTCGAACTGGGTTGTTAGACCGCAGACGAGTAAATGGTTAATTAGTTTAATTTATTTGAAATCTGGAACAAGATTAATCAAAGCTGATTTCTTTGAACTCTGATCTTCAATTCTGTCATTGCTGGCTTTATGTCAAATCCTTATTCTAATTGTTGTGTGCTTAGAAAATACATTATCACTTGATTTAACAGTGAAAACATAAATTCTAGAATAACTATAAGTCTGTGAATTTCACATAGCGACGTCAGGATTATGTTTAATGTCTCGGCTTGCACTGGGCTTGTCCTTCAATTTCAAAATATTCTGATCTTAAGCGGCATTCGTCGTCCATAAAAGAACCATGTTATAAATTCAAATAGCTTTTAGACTTATTTGATCAAGTACAGACGCATTACTAACCTTCAGAATTAATTTGGAACCGAGCTATTTAGGATTCAACTGTGATAGTATAATTTAGGTGCAAGGCAGCATATCGCCCTTCTCAGGAACTGATAGTATGCTTGCATTGTTCTATATTACATTATAAAAACAGCAAAGTGAATATGAAATATTGACAAACATTTTCATATTTACCTTAAAATTTTATATATTACTTGTCATCAGCATCGCTACTCATTGGCGATGAGACCGGTGCTTAAAGCTAACTAATATTTGAACTGGCGGATTTTAATGTTGTGCGAACAAACCAGATGCCAGCAGGAAAACAAGTAAACCCACTAAATCAGCCGGATTCTGCTTAATCTAACGACGTTTCTTTTATG
Organism: Cecropterus lyciades; assembly: GCA_002930495.1. Taxonomy (NCBI): domain Eukaryota; kingdom Metazoa; phylum Arthropoda; class Insecta; order Lepidoptera; family Hesperiidae; genus Cecropterus; species Cecropterus lyciades. Next base: position 379,893 of record MOOZ01001132.1, read on the forward strand.
GTAAGATTAAAATCAGATATTATTGAGAACAAACAGTATCTAAAACAACGAATGTTCTAGGATTGAAATCTAAAAGATTTTCTGCTGAGAATAACAGGGTGAATAGCCACGAGAGTACTTATGCCATGTCTCAATACTTTGTTTTGCCACATCACCTACATCTATCCACTGAGCATATTTATTCTTCCAGAATGGATTCGTTACTAAAGTTGTTGTGACGCGTGGTACTCGTGTCATTGACCGCTCTTGTATATGTGTACTATTACTATTAACTTCATAATATTAACTATAGCAGCCTTGAAAACTCTTTCTAGTATATTTGAATGAGCTTTCAAGGCTATGGTAATTCGTAAAGTAATTAACTTAATGGCATAAATTTATTCGAAAATTATCTTATATCCACTCGACTTTTATAATAATAATTATTAGTTGGTTGTATGATATTTATTAAGTTTAACAAACATCAACCTGGAGTGAGCTTGGTACATCAGCATACTGTTAGTATATAATATGTTTATTCAGTTAATCGAGACTTTCAATGAGGATTGTATTCCTGTTACGCTTTCATAAAGAGAACCTTAGAAAATCATAATAATAAAGAAGAATCTCATTTAATCTCTCCAATTTTATTATACTCGTTGAGCGGAATCATTATAGATAAGGAAGGGACAAAAGTGGCACAAAACGAATAAAATTATCTATGTGTAGCTAAAACAACCAAGATTAGAAATCTAAGCAACATTTGACAAGCGTTATTAGCATCAAGACATTCATTAAGTTTTGCAATGTGCGTTTCCTAATAGAGTTTGTAGAGCGAAGCGATCAGCATACGAACTTTCGTTTCGCGTCGTGAGTCTCTACGTAGTAGAATGGAATAAGTTCATTTATAGATAGTGGACAGCGAGCACTTTTACTGCCGTCTAACTGTCACAAAACAAAAGTTGTACTGCAAAACAATCGACAAATTTCTAAAGTCACATAATATGCACGCGTACCGTCACACGAAAACTACAGATGAAGATAAGCTGCAGCCCACCTGATGATAAGTGGCTACTGCGGCCCATGGACATTACAGATGTGTAATCGTCCTTAGGTAAGATCAAAGTTTCACCTAAGGTTAACCACAGATGCGTCCTAGACACAGATGCGGTTAACAACAGATCCCTTACCACACCCTTCAGACCAGAACACAGCAGCGCATAACACTGCTGTTAAGAGGCATAAGTAGGTGTGGCGGTGGTGCCTCCGGAGTCGAACCACAACGAGTTCTACCACCTTCAAAATAGTGTTATAATTTTAGTACCAAGCGGTATAAGATAAAACAATTTAGTTCATTTCGATTTGTTTCGATTTTAATATTTTGTTAGGCTTAGCCTGGATCAATGAAACAAAGAAGTATAACATTTAACGGTAACAAAAGTGCACGCAACCACTTTTTTGCTTTCCCATCTGTTATAACTTTTTCTGTATAGATATTCGCTGCCTTATCTTACATCTCAGTGAAACCGAATTGTGTACAACACGATGTAGAACACGAGATAGTGGTACGCTTCACTTTTTGTGTAATGGTCATGTCTGATGAGCGAAACTTGTGCGCTAATAAATGAATGTTATAACTTTCGTTATATTACTACTTTTGACGGCAAATTTTTGTATTTGCCGAAATTGAATTGTGGAATTACAAAATAAGCTGTATAAAAACAATGTTATTCTCCTTTTATGTTTAAATGTGTACTTTCCAAGTTTATCTAGATACGAACAAAAGTAGTTATAACATATTTTTTGGCAGTATGGAAGTAGCAAACGAGCATGGGCTGCATGCTCGTTTGATACTTCAGTTTCGTTTTGATACTTCTGATCTGATGGTAATTGGCTACTACCGCCCATGGACAACTGTAATCAATTCTAGGTTAGCCACAGGTGCGTTGCTACCCTGAGGACTAAGATGGAATGCCTCGAAAAAGTATGTCTCGTTTACTACACCCTTCAGACCATAATACAGCAGCGCATAACACTACTGTTATTAGGCAGATAGGTGTAGCGGTGGTGCTTCCGAAGTCGAACCACGAAGAGTTCTCAGACCTTCAATGAATAATATAATAGTTAATATACGGAGAGAACACTTTCTATCCCTTTTTATGGATGCTGTACGCACGGATAAGTATGAGATTTTGCATAGCTAAAATTAATATAGAGAAAGCGTGCTGGTAAATAATATTTATCTATGATAAGTGTTACAAATATAATAAACTAGTTATTTCACACGACATCGCTCGCGTCTGTCATTTATCACATTAAACAGTATTCTATATTTTATTAAAGAATATGTTCATCCAGGCTGTAAGCTATCTGTGTGCCAAATTTCAGTTCAATCAGATCAGTACTTTTTACATGACAGATACGCTTTTATAATATTAGTATGATGTGATTAAATAGAATAAAAATTCTGTGTATACATATATTACTGACAACATAAAACACATAATGACAAGAACGTCAGACGACTATGTCAAAGATTTATTTTAACGTCTTAATGCATTTAAATGCAGCGTAGCTTTATTAAGTACTAGCTGCGCCCCGCGGTTTCACCCGCGTATTAGTTACTACAAAGAAAACTAATTAGTTACTAAAATATTAAT